>CAJNOL010001838.1:0-52967 GCA_905250125.1 Rotaria sordida
TGATCAATACACATATTGAATGAGATTGAGAAAAAAACATGGTCATTGTCTTGTACAGAATCATATAGACGATATTCGTTGTTATCTTGTCGATGAATGTTGTCACATGTTTCTCTGCTATTATATACAATGCAAAAAAAAAAAAATTATTATTTTATTATGATGAAATCATCAATATTTTATATCAACAAGGAAAATCATATGTTTTTTGTATTATAAAATGTTATATCAAACATAATAATTTATTTGAAAAATTAAAAAGTACATTAAGTCATAATCATATTTAAATGAATTTTTTTTCATTTGTTAAATTATTTTTCTATCGAGAAAGTCTAGAATAGTTTTAGTTGATAGCTTATAAAAATTTTCTATCAAAAGTCATTAGAAACAAATCTATTTAAGGTTGGTCTCTCTTCAAAAAATGTATAATTTTCAGAAAAATATTATCTCTACGTCTAAACTTATTTAATATTATATTTTGTTTCTCAAAAAACGTACTTTTTAATGAGAAAAATAGAAATAACTCTTGCTCAATTCATTATAACAGCAAAGTTTGTTTTTGTCTATTTCAACTCTATGTGTACTGAGTATTGAAGTTAACTTTAGTTTCTTATTACAATGATTTATTTTTGAAAATATCAATCTAAACAGATCATCCTATATGTTATATCAATTTTGAATAGAATTATCATATGAAATTTTTTTGTCTTTGTTTTTCATTTAAGTTATGTGCATGTAATTGGAAATAGTCGTGTGATTCTTGGATGAAAATATACAAATATTGGTTCAGGTTGTTCAAAAACAATGCAATTATTAGTTGAACATGAACAATTTGCTAAAGTTTGTTGTTATTGAATTTGTTGAACCACCAACAAATCTTCAAGTCAATAGGTTACATTCATATTGAAATGTACTAATATGTAAACCAACATTTTTTAATAAAATTGATGAAGAAAAAATGTTCTAAGAAAAAGACTTTTATTTAATCTTTGTTGTTTTTTTTCATACATTTGTACAAGAAAGAAGAAAATTTGAGTAAGAAAAAAATTCTTTAGTTATTGAAAATTAATTATCAAGATAAAATTTTAGATTATAAGGATTTAATCAATCAGATCTTTTTATTTCTGTTTAACAACTTCAAGTATATTTTTATTGTTATAGATGAATAATGTATTATTTTAAAATCTATTTTAGATGTTTATTAATGAATATACTGAAATTTCATACGTGAATATTTTGTTGATAAAAACAAATATTTTTTTCTATGATGATACGAATTCTCTATACACATCGATCGATTCGATGTTCTTTAATGATAGGAACAAATCAAAAGGCTTGATAATTTCACGATAAACTATTCTCGTTACGATTTGTCTATGACTATCGATCCAAACTCTTTTCAAACTAATGATAGATCATTAGGTTCTACATGATGTACATAGTTTTCACTCTAGAAGTAATTAATTAGTTAGGGAACTTGTCGCTTTTAATGAGAAAATCATATCAAATGATTTTACGTTTAATAAATCTGTTTTTTCTTTTCATTCAGAATTTTAGTCGTCATATGGCTGGTGAATGTAACTATGGAGACTGATAAGTTTCTTTTTCTATTCAAAATCTCTTTATCTTTGTTTTTTTTTTCGTTTTTTAATAGTAACTGATGATTGGGATCGTCAATGTTTATGTGTTATTCTCAAAGACTTTTACAATCTATAAGTAGTTGAAATTGTTAAACATAAATTATCATCAAGCAGTTTTTATTATGTACCAACAAAATGTACTCATGAAGAATATATTGAATTTATTTAAAAATTTACTATTAACTCAAAAATCTTGAAGTCTTTGATATTAATGAAAATGTTGATATATCAAAAGATTTACAAGCGAAAAAAAGACTTTCATTTAATTCAATTCTTTTAACAATAGGTTCGGCAACAACAGAATGTGATGATAAAAATAAAAAAATAAAACGATATTGCTAATGATATACTTTCAAAAGTAAATAATTAATTATATTTGTGATAAAAATATTGTTTGTGTTTTTTATTATTTAGTTACCAAATTTTGAAAAAAAAATATGACATCAATCGATTTGTTAGTCTTTGAATTTCAGATATAAAACTATTTTCTTTCTTATATATTGATTTATTTTTATTTTTTATTCAGATTTTGAAAGTCACTAAAAGTGAAATAGCTCCAAATGGCAGTGCAATATATCAGTGGTCTCTTCCTTGGTGATGCACGATGGAATTAAGATACATAATTTTATATAATCCTAAACAGATACAAAAAAAAAGTTAATAATGGGTACGACGAGCGGTTAAAACTTAAAGATATATTTTATTTTCTGTTCTTTTCGAATATTGAGCTCTTGAACACATTTCCACTATTTGAAATTCATCGAAATTGTGACTACTCGAAGGAAGAGATTTCCTCGAGAAGATACTTTCGATTGTTTGATATAATTCCGATTACTTGAAACTCATCGAAATATCAAGTGCTTGACAAGAGTTAAACCTATCAAACAAATAGTGTCGATTGGTCATTTTTCTGTTGATTAGATGATTTTATGTAGTTTCATGATTTAAACAAAATTAGTCATCAGTTTCAACTAAAACCATAACAGAAATATGTGTGTGTACAATTATGGTGAAAAAATAATTATAATAGAGTCTTAGTTTTTTTTAATTAAAAGAGAGCAGTTAATGAGATTTTTTCATTGTTCTAATTTCACTATTTCGTTCATTATTTTTTTTAATATTCACATTAATTATAATATAATTTGCGTTAAAGAATAAACCTTCTATTTATACAACGAAATCTATAACGAATAGAATCGTTTTTGTCAAATATTGACAATGAGAAAAATATATACATCAGCAAATTTTGTTTTTTTTTGAAAAAAGTTATATTTAAAGAAAATTGAGAAAAAAAAGTTGAACTTATATATATATTTGATGAGGACACGTGGATTTATCTAAGATTAAAACATCATGTTTAGTTTATCTGATCGATAAAAACTTCTTAATCATAAGTACATATGTGCGAATTTTCTATTCTACAAAAATATTCGTTAGGTATCGAAAGATCAGAAAAAAACAGGATGCAGAAAACAAAAATCTTTTTGAAAATTTGTCAAAACTTTGAATACTCAGAATATCAACTACTCGAAGTCTTGCTAATTTGACTTATCGAAATTCATCGATGATGGGTACGTCAAGGACATCGAATTTCTAGAGCAATCCTTCGAAGTGCTACTTTCAGATAGGTCAACAATTTTCAATTTTATCAATCTATCGGAAGGTTCAACTCGACATATCGAAATACTCATCGAGTAATAGCTTGAGATTCTTTATTTATTTATTTTTTCTTTTATCTAAAGATTTACTTTATGAACAATTTCCAAAAATTCTGTACTAATTATTTGGATAAAACCAATTAAAACAAATGAATTAAATACCGATGGAACATATGAATGTTCAATATATAAAACAAGTGAAGGGCGTGACGTACTTTCAACAACGAGTCATTCAACAAATTTTGTTATGCCTGTTTATTTATCAACAAATCAATTATAATAACGTTAAATAAAACATGGTGTTGCATTAACTTTACCAACTTCATGATTAAGAGAAAAAAAACCTTAATTAAATTCACTTTTTTTTATCCTTATATACATTAATATCAATTTTCTCTATCTCTATCTCTTTCAAAGAAAAGGGAAGAATGCGTTGTATTTTGTTAATATTACCATAGAATTAATCAAACAGCAATAAAAAACAAAACGAAGAATTCATGATAACTTTAGTGTTTGTCGTCGTGATTGAAAACGATTTTGTGCTTATCATAATTCAATTTCGTTTATTTTATCAAGTAATACTAAATGTTGTTCGATTTGTTTCAGCAGAAAATTGTTCAATTGTCCAAAGTGAAATAAAACAAAGAAATAGATATAAATTTTAATATTGAATAAGGAATCCATACTTGTTGAAAATTATCACCATTTTTATTACACATGCGTACTTTTTGAACGATTAATTTCATAAATTCTTTATTTTTATTAGCTGTTGTTCGTTTTGATGTTAAATTTGAATTTGAAAATGAAAACTTTATATTAGATGGTGATTGTTTATTCGTAATCTAATAAACTAATTCAATGGAGAATATATGGGATCTTGAATTTCATACGAACGATACTGTTAAAATTATGGTGTCCATCAAGTCCTAATTTGAGGATTTTCATGGGAATCGAGACGTACAGTCTCAATAAAGTCTGTAGGATTCAGAGTTAGAGTGGACTCGATGATATCCATGTTGATATTGCATGAGATGCCTAATTCGAGTTCGAATATAAATGAAACTTCGACTGCGTAATATCACTTCGAAAATAAATGAAAAAACGGCACTCATGTTATTTTGGCAAAAATGCAAAAGATAAATTTTATCCTAATTATAAATTGAGGGTGTGGGTGTAGGTGTAGTGTGGCTGCGGTTGTAGATGATAAGAGGATACACACCCACACCCTTCTATGGCTTCATGATCCGACGTCATTCTCTATTCGAACACGAATCCTATTGGTTACGAAAATTGATTATGGACTACCAAACTAAATTAGATTCGTATATCTGATTAGAGTTGTTCATATTCATCTGAACGAATTCATCATAATATCAATCTATTAAAGAAGCGCTAAAAAATATACGACACGCATTATCACTCTATTAAGTGAATAAATTGACAGGAGTGTGAGTGTTGATGTTGATTTGGCTAGCAACAATGGAAACACCTACACGCTTATTCGTAACTGCCAGATAGGCAAACCTTTTGAAATCTCTGTCATGATCTGTGGTCTCGGAGAGCTTTGTCTAGCTACTCTATCTTGTATACAAAGAGGGCGACGAGAAGTACACTTTTCTTCTTTCATACTTCAACAAGACGTAATTGCCGATTGATTTTTTTCTATTGCAAAATCTGTTAAGCTGGGTGTAGGTGTGGGTTTGGATATGAGTGTTGGTGTTGGTGTGAGTGTAGTTGTGGTTGATTAAAGAAGAATAACCCACATCCACACACAGAGAGCACACTTTCACTCCTACTTTTTTTGTCGACTTGCTTCAGATGTTTGATTTTTACGATCTCAAAATTACGTCGTCTTAACAAATAATTATGTAAAATGTGAACAATGTGAATGAAATAACTCGATTATTCATGTATCTTAATCGTGTTATAGAAGTAGCAAATCACCAAATGATAGATCGTCTCTTATGTGTAGAGGACAAAGAATTATGGTTCATCCATTTTGAACCTGTACAGCACAGTTATAGTTCATTTATACTCGACTGGTTTATGTAAGGGTTATTCACTTTTTGTTAGAAAAAAAAAATTCTCATTTGAAGTGGATATCTGCCGAATTGAGGATAAATATTAGGTCTTGATCTTCGCCAATAAACAGAACAATGTATACAATTACTATAATAATAAATTCGTACTTGAAATTCTTATAAAATATTTCATCCTTCATTCCTCTTAAGAATGACTATATTTTTGAATGTCATTGTAGCCGATTAGAACCTCATCATAGGGCAGCTATTGTATATTCTATACTATTTTAAATACAATCTGTGCCTCAGATCGAGCAAATCGTTTTAAATTGTAACCATTACTGGAGTTTGCGGAACTCCACGCCTAGTTTTGGCGTACATTTGCAAGTATATTTGTGATTTGACCAAAAATCAATGTTTATTATATGACAGAAAAAAAAACAATGCACAACATCGTCAACACTATTATTTTATCGAGCTAGTTTCTATCTTTGAACATTGTGTTATTCCAACAGTGATAGAAATAGTGAGTGCAAATGATTATGATAATCAAGAATAGTGATGTTCTCATGATGTGCAAACGATAGATATCACACGACACTGACAGTATGTGCATAAAATTCGATAGTTTTAGGTCTGTTGCTTTGCATTGACAATAGGCTGCTTGAGTAATATCAAATGGATTATTATTATCAATGTAATTGTTCTAATTTTATTTTATCCAGTAGTAATATTCTTCACAAGAGTTATGCTAACTATGACTGCGACAATGGATCATATTTGGATGACGTGAATATGTCTACAAAAGAAGGATTTGGGGATGGTTTACACGAAACAACACACACCGAAAAGAACAAGAAAAGTAATAACAGAAAACATTTATCTATTAGAATGGCTTTGAAATCCTGATGTAGTACTGAAACCAGTTGTATTTATCATCCGTCTTTTTTCACAAATCTTCTAGATACTAATTATGGTACAAATAAGACCCATGTGTAGCTTTTCATAGGTAGTTACTCTCTAAGATTTCGTCTTAATAATGATACATACAATCTGAATTTATTGATATTACCTTTATCGCATACTACTTATATTCCTACTGACCTATCTATAAATGTAGCTAACATACACGATGAAGAATAGCAATACATCACAATCGTCAAAATTCGCTTTTTTTCTTATAATACTTTTTTTCAACACCACTTATAAAGATAGGGCTCATTTTGTACTTCAGCAACTTGATATAATTCATAAAAAGAAAAATACAATTTACTCATATAAATTCAAAAGATACTAGTGTAAAGACAAACTGGAGGAGTAGCTTATCGCTACCCTCCGTAATGATGCTTATTGAGCTAACTCACATAAAGCACATGCCCATATAGGAGAGAGCAAGAGAGAAATGTGAATATAGAAAAGAACAATAGAGACAAGATAAAGGGGAAAGACGAACGGAAGACCAACGGGAGGTAATATCAACATTGGCACAACTAAATCTTATAAATGTAATTTGCATCATACAATAGCTGCTCTATAATGAGGTTCTAATTGACTACAATGGCGTCCAAAAATATATTTATTCTTGAAAGAAATGAAGGATGAAATATTTTATAAGATTTTCTAGTACGAATTTATTATTATAGTAATTGTATACATTGATCTGTCTATTGACGAAGATCAAGATCTAAAATCTAGCCTCAATTTGGCAGATATTTACTTCAAATAAGAAAAATTTTCTCTTTTTTTCAGCTGAAAGTCAATTTTTGATCTTGACATAGGCGTATCTCTCTTCGGACAAATAATGTTTTTAGTGCTGTGAAATCTAAAAAGCGTTGATCCTGCTGTGAATCATACTAAGCAAAACTCTTCCTATTATTACATTAATCTAATGCAGACATATTTTTCACTATCAGTCCTCTTCAATAAGATATATCGAATTCTAAGTTATGATGAATGTATCTCATTTTAGTTCTACTATTAGCCCAAATTTTATTGAATTTCGACAACTATTTGAAAAACGGCGGTTTCCCTTTAAGTCATCATCAATTTACAATTTATGTTGAGTAGTTTTTATCAAAATCATGTGGATTAAAGTTAAAATTAACATCCTTGAAAATCAAATTCTTCTGTCGATTATATTTGATTTATAATCAATTATAGTTAAAATCATGAATCCGATTAGTTGGAAAAAAACCATAAATAAAAACAATAAAAATTCTTTTTTGTTTGGCAGCTTATAATTAACCTCAATTTGATTATAATTTTTGAAAAAAAATCCATTTTTAATTGATATTAAATTTTGTCTTTCTTATAGAATAGTCGACTTTATGATCTTGTTTATGACCATCAGATTTCTAGACTTTAATCAATTTCAATCGAACAAATTTTTTACTTGGATCCTTCTCTAATCACGAGTAAGCGAGATCCAGAGTTGACCAGTGAAACAGCACTATTAACTTTGTTATTGTTTATAAGGTTGTCAACTTTTTATATATAACTATCAGTAAAAAAATTCAAATTTAATGATTAAAAATGAAGATTTTATCAGAAGAAAAATAAATAAGAAGAATTTTAAAAGAACATTAAATAGAAATTTAAACAATGAATGAAAATTCAATCACTATACTTGCAAAGCAGGTTTAGCATTTGCTGATCTACTTATTTTTTCTTTTCTTATCAATCGGGTACTGCTTTTTTGCCGCTGCTGGTAGTTTCCAATATTTCAAACGAGTAGTCATACGCAGAATGTGCTGACATATATAATTCTCCTTCAAAAAGCTTTCGTAGATTATGATGATTCTTTGCATTATGGTCATGCTAACTTACTAATAACACAAAAGCATCAATTTATTATTTCAAATCTAATACAGAAATTTTGTCATTTTCGTAACACTTATACTGATTTGACCACTCTGATTATTCTCGTAAACAAGGATGATGTTCATGAGAGCTGCAATCAAGAGAGCTTGAAATTTTTCTCTTTTCCAAAAGATTTCTTCGGATTTTAGTAATTCCTATTATCAATAATGGTGTTCCAAAAGCTATATATTGTGAATGAGATACAATTTGAAAATTAATCTGATTAAGACTATAGAAGTTTTTTTTTCCTGTTTTCTTTTTTTGTAATAGACAAGGGAAAATGAGTAGAAAAACTCAAGAACACTGACTGTGAAAACAAGCCGAGAAAAAGTGAAGAAAAAAAATGTAGCTATTATAACATCATTCATTTCAAGATTTCTGTTGTAGCACATACTATATAGTATACATACTGGTGAGCATCAAATGGCTTCATGGTATCGAAAGAAAAATCTAGCTCCTTACGAAACAGCTGAATTAATCATAAGTGGTATTGTTCCTATATTTCTTATTGTAATTGGTACTGTCGGCAATCTTATATCTATTTTTGTTTTACTCAATAAAGAAAATCCAGGAACATCAACTAATATCTATTTGATATTTTTATGTCTTGTGGATACAATATCACTTTATCAATGGAATTTAAGTAATGCCGTATATACATTCACAAATGGTCAAAAACAAATATGGGGTCGATCATTATTCATTTATATATTGAGTCAATTTTTTCCTTTTTATACTTTACATACATCAGCTATGCTTCTTACTTTTGTCGAACTTGATCGAGCCTATTTATTAAGAGATCGATGGTATAAAATTAAAGTAGCTTGACCAAGTGTTGCATTCATAATTCGTGTTATTATTTTAATAATTTTATTTGCATTAAATGAATTTTTATTTGCATTAGGTTTTGAATATACGACATATGACAATAATACACGAATAATACAAACCGATGTAGCATGTTATTATTCATTAAATGATGAACTCAATAATTTCTTTGCTATTCAATATTCATGGGTAAGTATTAAACTAAATATATAATTTAATCTAACATTCATTTTCTTGTAAAGATTCACGTGGTGATTATGTATTTTCTACCGTCTACTATTGTATTTGCATGTACATTTCTTATAATAAAAAAGCTGATTTTTACACAAATATCTACAAATGATCAATTAGCAATAAGTGCTCATCGTAACCGTCGCATTTCACTGATGCTGTTACCAATCTGTTTGACCTATGCTGTTTGTACTGTACCTAAAGGTGTGGGTGTGAGTGCGGATATGGATGTGAATAAATAGGCAAGCGACATCCACACCCATCCACCTCATACCCACACCCACACCCCTGATTGACTGACTTTTTAGCTTGAAAGAATCTGATTGGTCGAAAGCCCGAGGTTGAAAACCTCTGATTGGCTGGTTTTTAGCTTGAAAGAATCTGATTGGTCGAAAGCCCGAGGTGGAAAACCCCTGATTGGCTGACTTTTTAGCTTGAAAGAATCTGATTGGTCGAAAGCTCGAGGTCGAAAACCACTGATTGGCTGTTTTTTAGCTTGAAAAAATCTGATTGGTCGAAAGCTCGAGGTCGAAAACCACTGATTGGCTGTTTTTTAGCTTGAAAAAATCTGATTGGTCGAAAGCTCGAGGTCGAAAACCACTGATTGGCTGTTTTTTAGCTTGAAAAAATCTGATTGGTCGAAAGCTCGAGGTCGAAAACCACTGATTGGCTGTTTTTTAGCTTGAAAAAATCTGATTGGTCGAAAGCTCGAGGTCGAAAACCACTGATTGGCTGTTTTTTAGCTTGAAAAAATCTGATTGGTCGAAAGCTCGAGGTCGAAAACCACTGATTGGCTGTTTTTTAGCTTGAAAAAATCTGATTGGTCGAACGAGCAAGTCCGAATACCTGTGATTGGGTGATTTCTCAGGGTGAAAGTAAGATTTTGTGATCTCATGTTTTTTTGACCTTTGACCTTTGACCCTGGCACAGACAGAGCCACAAACGCATTTTAGTTTTTTTCGTATGACCCTCCCTTCAGTTGAGGGAATAACCTTTGTTATCTTGTTGTTCGATATGAAATAAGCCATTTTAGATTGCTGTTCTGCAGATAGAGAATGCATGTGTAATAATGGATGGTAATAGTATCACAAGTCAGAGTGGAAACCGGACCGACATATCGGTACCGATGTCGCCGGTATACTAGTACATCGATCTGATTGTGTACAACTGTTATACCGACCCGATAAAGACCAACAAAAGATGAGTTATGAATGTCCAAGAGAACTCAAGAATAGCTTTCAAAAATATAACAATAATATGTCTGCGTCTTATGAAAAAACACCCTTAAGCGTGAGTCTCGATTTCATGTTGGATATTACCAATAATTTGCTCGATTGTCTTTTTGCCAGATTCTTCTCATATACTCTAATGTTAATCAGCGGAGACCACTGATCGATAAAGAAGAAGAAACCGAATGCTTGTTATCCTGTCTAAAACCTCTCGAGTCCAATATTCTGTCGGAGAATTGTTTAATTTTCCAGATTAACTGCAAGTTGTCACTATATTTGGTGCTGAAGAGATCATTTTCACAATTGGAAATCGACTCTTCAGTTCTAGAAGATAAATGAAAACACGGCTGATTAGATGACCTGCGGTACTGGTAATCGACATCACTATGTAGGAATAACTTGTGGCATTCAAAGATTTCATTGACACAGATAAATCATTTTTTTCTCCCACATAAGATAAAATACGATTCGAAGTCATCTTAGAATAAAAGTTGGACTGATCTGCTATTGTCTATGCACTTAAAGGATAGGAAGATATAACAACGATGATACTCAGTCAAGAAAAGAGCCTTCATGACTACATTTTTTCCTATTATAGTCATTTCAGTATGTATTTGGAGAAGGTAGCAGATGCACTGTCCTTTCAACAGTTGTGACAGACCTTTAAAATTGCAACATTCTCAGAGAAAACCTGGTATCTATCTATGAACTTTCGAAAAAATACTAAATTCCCATCAAGACTAGCGGAAAGAGTTAGACATATTCTAGTTGATTGGAAAAATTTTGAAACAATTCACAAGGAACAATTTGAATTCTACAAAAAAAAATACCCCATATCTGAATACGTTCATTTATAAATATTTCTTATTTCCGTCAGAATCGTGACATAATGACAAAATATATTGCATATTCTTAAGTATTGAATCTACTACCGATTAAGATACTCTTTCACCAGAAACACAATAAAACGAAATAAGTCAAATAAAAAAAATGCATCCATATGTTTTTCTTCTCATTCTATTCTAGTCAAACTTAAACTATTTAAACACATTGAATAGAAGTGATTAGATTAAGCTGGGTATTAACAAGAGATCAACTCCCAACGATAGATTGGGAAATAAAACGAGAGATATCGCTAGTGACTAATTGTCCTTTTGCCATTGTATCCTGTCTTTCATCTATCAACTATATATCTAAGAGAAATTGAACGGTATATATAATATGACAGTAGACTATCACATATGACGTTGCTCATATTTAAATATGATCATTTGATCCGTAAGTATCCTTGTAGACTCAACTTCTTAACAATATCTCGAAACTCATCCTAAGTATAATTCCACAAGTAAGATCGATCACTTTTTCTTATTTAGAGTCCCATGAGCAAAAAGGTAATATACCACTAAAATCAGCTTTTTAACTTCTACAAACTGTATATATCCAGTTCGAAACTGAGACTTACATTTGAAGATGTTCCTTCATTAGTTTATGTTGTATATTAAAAATGTTCTATTACTTTCTAGTCTAGTCTATGTAATAATTGTCATTTTCAAGATTCGATAGTGAATGAGTGATCAATTATTACAACATTAAAAACAAGTTGATGATAACCGCTGTGTACTTTTCCGCACTGAAAAAGTCGAAAATTCTTTCTATTCAATAAAACTGAAAACACTTTCGACTGTAAATATTATCTTTGAATATATCTACTATTGCATTATTTTACAAAAAATAAAATAAAGTCTTTTTCAAACACTCTATAAAGTAAAATAAAAATTTCTTCACTTTACGAAAAAGTCATGACTAAAAAATCATAAGAAACTGGAACGATAAGTACGAGAACATTCTGCACCAAAAAGTTAATCATGTAAAAAGATGAAAGTACATACGACGTCTATTCACAGATGAGTGTGTGTATTAGTCTTCTCCAGACATGGACTCAAACGTAATAATAAAATTTCAATAATTCAAATTTATCTCATTGATTATAAACTATATCAAAAACTGTCGTACCATAAATATAGAAAAATCTCTGCCTTTGACAATCAAATGAAGAATGATCCAATGAACTCTTGAGTTTGATAGAAGGTAGAAAAAAAGTTGAAAAAAATCTGAACTCAGTCTCATTGGCTTTTAATTTTTTCAGTGACTCTACCATATAGTCTAACAACGTTCCTGAAATCCGTCTTTTGACATTCTCTAGTATCATTTCCCTATTTCAATTTTTCTACCGACGGAAAAATATTGTGTCAGATGGCCCAGTAGATAAAGACATTTTTCTTCATTTGGAGAAAATGACACGAACGGTTTGGATGCATGCCTGCTCTTCTCTTCATTCTCATCTACACTAAAAAATCAAAGGTTTTCATAGCGAATTGACTTGAGGATACTCCTCCGTTTTTTTGCGTCGTTCCTGATTCTCGAAGAATGTATATCCGATGCGTATGAAATTTTTACAGCAAATAGAGCACCTAAAATAAGGAGACACATATTCGAGGAAACGAATTTTCAACAAGGTTTTTTGAGAAAACCCGGATTTGCCATAGGATTACATCGTGATGTCTGCTTACGACGCTTGTCTTACTTCTTTCCAATCGGATTGAAATTTTGACCACAGATATTTGAAAGCATTCTTCAGAGTTGAAATTGGCCGTTTTTGTTTTTGACTTTCCTATCCGAATTTATAAAGTCATCAACACCAGCGCCCAAGTTTGGACGCATGCGTCTTTACGTATTCCTCTCGTAAAAAACCAAAATTTTTGAAAAAGCTTAAAATCACCTCTGAGATATAATTTAAAGTATCTCCAAAAAAAAATTCAACTCGATTGGACAAAGTTAGACGGGGATCGTAAGCGGGCCCAATGTGTTCCTTTGAAAAACCAGAGTTTTCTTCAAAAAAAGCTTGTTGAAAACTTTTTTCTCGAACATATGCCTTCTTATCTTAGATGTTCTATCTGTGGTAAAAATTTCATGAAAATCTGGTGTATCGTCTTCAAGAACCAGAAATCGTCAAAAAATAGAGGACACCTTAAGAATATTAAAGGTTGCCATCACCAATAACTGTTGTCGAACTTAATAAAAACAAATATCAAATATAATTTGTTTTCAGTTTGTTTAAATAATTGTCGAAATCTTGAAACTATTTGAATGAACTCGAAAACATGTTCATCTTTATTGTAGTTCTACATTCTTATGTTTGAGGGTATAGTTATATTTCTCTTCATCATCCAATCAGTTGAGCGACAGAGATAACGAAGAAAAAAAAAGACTTTCTGATCAATGAAAATAAGCTATTGTGCAATTCCAAAGTACTACGTGTTATCTCAAGAAAAAAAATATATTAGCAAATCTTTTTATCATAGGTCATGTTGTAAACAAGACAGCAATGAATTTATTTATTAGAGTCGCGGTTTCATTATTGTTTGATACAATGTTCGTTCTGTATGTTCAATAAATGAAAAGGTCATTTGAGTATTATTGACTTCAATCAAACCAAAACCACCAAGAAGGACTTCACCACCCCAATAATACTTAAGTGAATCAACAGGTACATCATCGGCATGATTGTGATTATTTTCTGCAATATCAGCAGCACCAACTACAAAATAATTCATATGTGTTCCATCTAAATCATCAGCCAAATGCTTTAAAATAAGAAGAAGAAAAAAAATTATTTTATATTAATATAGTGAAGACAAAAAAAAAAAAAGATATTTACTTGAAGATTATGATCATGACCACAAAGATATGCTGTTGCTCGATATTGATGAAGTAATGGACAAAGACGATCAACAAGACATTTAGTTGGACCATGTTCAGCAACTGAATATACTGGAAAATGACCGCTGACTATCAAATATGGAGCACTGAAAACAATAAAAAAAAAAAACAAATTGCTTAAAATATGAATTAGATATAATTATGATCGTGTACATACGTTGATTCACGAAATTGTTCTTCTACCCATTGCCAATAGACTTCAGCTAGAAAATTATTTTCAGGACCTTTCAATGGAGTATGTTCCCAATCGAATAAATCTCCTCCACCACAGAGTATGACAGTATCAAGCATGACAAAATCAACTAATTTCTTTTGTTTATCACTTTGCCATAGACTGAATGTATAGAAATAATCTGGAAAGGTCCTATTGAAATAGAAATATATTTTTGCAAAAATTAAAATAAAATAATCAACATTAATTTAACCATCGTTTTGATATTTTTCCATATTCAATTTGTGCCGAAACATTACCTCGATGATCATGATTTCCAGCTAAAACATACCAAGGTGTTTGTAATGATGAAGCCGAAAATACACGTTCAAATGTATGCTACAAAGAAAATTTCAAAAAACAAAAAAAAAGAAATAGATTAAATAATATTTTTTCGACCAAAAAAAGTAAATCCATACTTCAAATCTTGGATCATTGATCGATTGTACACCATCATAATAGAAATTGTCACCTAATGCTAATTGAAAACTGGTATTTAATTTTTTACCTAATTTACCCATAGCATTAGCTACGGCAACTTCTGATGGAGTTTTATATGGCAGAAATGGTATTCCACCCCAATCACCAATAATAAAGAATCGTGTGTTTCCATCATCATTTTTATTTCCAAATAAGTCATAACGACCTAGAAAATATATATTAAGATTAATGAAATACAAAAAATATTTCAAAAATAAAAATCTACCGAAATTAGTCGGAAATGCTACCAATAATTGATAGCAAATAATGAGATGAATTATATAGATAAGAAACATGTTGTTGATGACAAAAACACGTAAATCGGTCAACAGCAGAGTGAGAAGATACAAAACAAAAAGATAAATATATATATATAAGTGTATCACATGAGTAAATACATAAACAGATACATATCAAAAAGCAACAAGTTTCGATTACAGAGAGTCACATGCATTTATGATAAGGAAAAAAAACATGCAAAATTCAAAAGTAACATCAGTTGAAAGGTAAGGTTTGATAACAGTTGAAATTGGCCTCCCACCTTCGAGAAATTTGACTTCTTCGACGTCACAGCTATCACGCAAGATGTCTGAAAGTGAATCCTGGTAGAATTTTAGTCATAGTACACTTGTTTTTTCTGTTCATGGTAAACCAGAATTTTTTCAGATGAAATTCAAACAATATACACAGAAATAAAAACTATAATAAATCAGTTGTTTTTCAATCATTGTGGATATTGTCCAAATTCCATCGAGCTTGAGACAATAAAATTTTCAGCAATAAATGATATTGTCGTAATTTCTTATGAATTTTGACAGTTGTGGAAATTTGATAGTATTGTCTAAATTTCAGGAAACTGCTGTGTATATGGCGATTGAAATAGTAAAAGGTTGTTCCACGTACAGTGAACCCGACTATGGATAATAATTAGCTCTTTTTGTCAGTCCGTCTCATGAACGATAGCACTTCTCAAGCACTACAAAATAGCATTTAAAATATCGAGGAAAGAATAATGATCAGTCAAAGAAGTTCGAATGAGACTGTTTTCGAGACATTATTTTGAGTCTTTTTTCTATTGGTATTCAGTAGATTTTGATAAGAAAATTATGATTTAGATGAAAGCTAATATAATATTCTGAATCAGTGTCCAAAAACAAGTTAGTTTTCTTGTATTTGAAATATTTTCACAAACTTTTCTTCTCAATGAAAAACTCACCTCTGATTCCCTTCAGCTTTGGGGTAGGACGTGGGTGTGAGTTTTGACCTTGGTATAAATCTCGAAGTATCGCAGTACGAAAATTGGTATTAAAAGAATAAAATCATGATTGTATTTTGTGTATACTTTATTATATTTGTTTTTTTTTTCGAAATAAACTCCTAATATCGCAGAGAGTGTTAGAAGTATGATGAATGATTTATAAAAAGAAACAGCGATATGCTTTCTAGTTAAGCAAATGTTTTACTGCGACATGTATAAACAAAGATTGTTTCGATCGAAATAAATATACTCTGAAAACTTTGTATGAACTGAAATAAATATAGAATAATAAACCCTTTTTTAGTGTATACAAATGAAATAAACTCTCAGGCGAATTTTTTATTAATCTACACTTATTTCTCAATTATAATTTGTTGGAAACGTATTTTCTGGTCTACAATTATTATTAAATTATGAAAAATTTAAGGAAAAGAAATATTGATTATTATCAATTTATTGTTTTTAGAAAATATCTGATTTTTGATCAATATATAATGTTTTATTAGAAATTGATTGCAAAAAAAAAGATATAAATATAATAAGATTTACAAGAAAATACTTGTGATTTTATTCTTTTAATATCAATTATCAGAATCAATAGTAAAACCAACACTTCAATATCAATATCAATACTTGAACTTGAAAGTCGATGCTTCACGTGATCACAACTTTTTGTTGAAAAATCCAGTTAAATTCCAATAACCCAAGAACAAAGGCTCAGACAACCAAATCTTTCTAGACTTTTCTATTACACTCACTAATACTCATCAAATGAACATTATCTCGATTGAAAAACGACTTGATACTTGGAGAGGTTCCCTAGTCAGAAACTATTTAGATCTATTTTCATTTCATTCATATTCATTGATAATAATAGTTTTCATTATCTTTTTCGAAAATCTAAAATAATTGAAAAAAAAAAAAGAAACGATCAAATTTAATTATATTATATTAAATTAAATCGAATAAATTAGAAAACGTAATATTTATATTCAAAACAACAACAACAACAAAAAAAATATACATCTATACACAATTGATTATTGTCAAGAATATTATATTTCGTAGTCTATCATTAACTATTTTTTACAATTTTGTGTTTATTCATCATAATAATCATTATGGGTTAATTATAATTTCAATAGGCGGAGATTTCGATTAGTTCAACTATTAACGTAGAAATGAAAAGCAAAAAAAAAAAGAACGATCGATATAAATAGTTCTAGAGATATATACGATGGCATCTTCTTCATGACGGATTTCATAGTCATACACATGTATTTAGTCTGTTTTCAAGACAGAACATAGATATCTATCAGAAACATTGTATTGATGAATGTTAGTCAGCTGCTACCTATGTATATTCAGTGACGACATCCTATCATTGATGTATATATAGTCTCTCTTTTTTTAACATTCATAATTATAAGTGAAACATAGAGACACTCATCGATCTCTCTTTATGTCAAACATACATTTTAAAATGGGAGGATCTTGTCATTGAAATGAACCCGTTTTAATGATTAATTCATACATATATAGATATATAGATATATATATGTATATGTAGCTCAAAAGAAAGTCTAAGAATATTGAAATATCTGTGAAAGGATTAGATTTTCTTTTTTAACCATACGCGTCAAAGTAGAACAACAACAATAACAACAAAATTGAATTGAACCAAACTGTCGTTGTTATTCTGGCAAGTGTGTCTATCTATTACAATGTATGTAACACACTCATAATCATCCATCTGTCTGTCATTCATTTCCTTAGTTCTTTTCTTTTACACATCAGCTATATATATATATATATGTGTGTGTTAGAGAATCGGTAACGCCTACCTTCGGGCATATGTATATGGCTCATTTCTTTCAAACGAAGCTCGGATTTTCTTTTCTTTCTTTTACAAATGATCTAATTATCATTTTTGATACAAAGAAAATGAATAACAAAAAAAAGAAGAAAACTTGTGGTCTAAATAATAATTCTTCTAATCAATATCTTGATTCAATTACATTTGGATTTCTGATTTGACAGTTGTACTCGTTTGTTCGCTTGTCGATTAACTGTCATCTAATGAACTTGCTTCTATCTCTTATTCTTCGTTTCGAAAATGATTTTATTGAATATATACATATATGCATACCTATATGATAGTATGTCACACTCCTTTTCACTCCTTTTCTTTTTGTATGCTATCGATTAATTCAATGATTGATCGAATATATAGATAAACAAATATCAACGTCATCAAGCAAATGTAACTAACATGATGTGAATCTTTAGATTTTTTTTTCTTTTTCTTTTTCCTCTTTGCTATTTAATAAAACATTTTTGACTTGATCTATCCTATCGGAAATATTTTTTTGATAATCATTATTTATTAATAGTTTAATATCGATATATTCATTTAGAAGAACAAAAAACTAAGAATGCTTCGTAGGTGGTATAGAAGATGACAAATTAAGCGTATGTTATGAATGTATATAAAACTCGAACTGTGACATCATTCATCAGGTTTTTTTTTTTTGTTAAATGTCTTCAAACATATTTGACAAAAATGCCGCTTAACAATTTAACTTGATTAATAAAAATTAGATATAAATCGACGACTCACAAATCCAATATATTTAATGTTTTCTTTAATTATCAATATTTGCGTTCTTGTTATTTATTTTTTTCTTCTGATTATACAAAAATAATTAAGTTTGTTTATACGTAAACATTAACATGAACTGACTAAAAATACCCTCATAATTATCGACATATATATATATATTTTTTCTTCTTCTCCTTCTCTTTCTCTCGTTCTTTGTACTTTCTTTTTTCCAATCAGATAACGTTCTTCTCTCTTTTATCATTGGACAAAATCAAGTATTTAATCAATCAACCAATCCTATTGCAAATAACTTCAGAACAACAAAAAAAAAAAAAAAAATTAGGGGGAAAAGAAAATTGATGTTTCTTCCTTTCGCATGAGTGAATTTATCTCATCAGTCGTTACACATTACCATAGAACAAGAAACTAGAAGACATAAAAATTGCCTTGCACATCAAACCATTAATAAAAAGGAAGAACAGTAAGTCATAGAAGAAAAAAAAAAGGAAAAAACGAATTATACTATCTCTTCAGTCATATATATATATACATACAAAAAAAAAAAAGAAAGAAAAATGTTGTTGCTGTTGTTATCTCTACCACCGGTCGACGCGTGTAACTTGTAGTTTCAACATAAGATCCTATCAAAGACAAGATATCAACTATTTTCAATAAAATCTTTTTTTATTATCATTACATTCTTTATTTAATTAGATCGATCTAAATATGGATACATTTGAAGTATCATCAAATCATCGTAATACATGGTCAAATTATCCAACAGATTGTTATACAACAAGTGTAGACTATTATCGACCATATGGAACAGCACGTAAATTAAATTAAATAATAACTATATCAGAAAATAATGTTTTTTCTCTTTTTTTTTTATTTTCAAGCTCTTACATCCCTTTCATGGGTTGATCCAAGTAAATATTCTGTTGGTAATTGGCCATCACAAACATCATCAACATTTCCTTATTCATCATCATCACATTCTCAACCTCCACATGCTCATACAAATTTTTCTTCAACAACAAATCCATCATCATCATCAACAGCAACAACATCATTTGGTCAAATATATTATCCTCCAACACCACCAAAAGATCTTCCACATGATACATTACTTGATACATCAAATAAACAACAACATCATCATCATCATCATCATAATATATCTCCAACAACAAATTCATCTATTTATCAACATTCACATCATAATTGGGGACATGTACTTAAAGATTCTTCAATACTTTGGTCAACAATGAAATCATCATCATCATCATCGGATTCTCAAACGAAAAATTTTACATCAAAAAAAAAACCTAGTCAAGGTTTGAAATTAAAGAAGACAAAAGAAAAAAAATCATCTAATCAATTGAATTTTTCTTTGTGTTTAGCAGAAGGTCGGGAATGTGTTAATTGTGGAGCTAAAGCAACACCATTATGGAGACGTGATGGTAATGGAAATTATTTATGTAATGCATGTGGACTTTATCATAAAATGAATGGACACAATCGACCATTGATTAAACCAAAACGACGTTTAGTGAGTAGATTAATTAGAAATTCAAATTCTTTTTTTTTAATTTTTTTTAACTTTTTTTGTTTTTGTTATAGTCAACAGTTAAGAAAACAGGCGTTTATTGTTCAAATTGTAATACGAGTACAACAACATTATGGCGTCGAAATGGACGTGGTGAAAGTGTTTGTAATGCATGTGGATTATATTACAAACTTCATAAGGTATTTAGAAATAGAACATCATATTGAATAATAAAGATCAATTTAAGTTTTTTTTGTTTTTTTACTTCGCTAAAAGAAAAGTGTTGATTATAGAAGAAGAAAAACAAAAAATACAATTAGTGTGTAAAATCATTTCTCACACTTATGTGTGAAAAGAATTTTTACTTTTTTTTTTGCCTTCTAAAATTAGAATGATTCTCACTTAATCATCAATTTTATCTTTTTTTTTTTTTTTTTTTTGTTTCTTATTTCACAGATAAATCGTCCAATGACATTAAAAAAAGAAAATATTCAAACACGTAATAGAAAACCAAATACAAAACGTAATGAATCATGTAGTAGTAAAGATAAAGATTCATTTTCATATGAACTTTTAATGAAGAATGAACCAACATTTAATGGTTATCATGCTCAAGCAGCTGCAGCAGCTATGGCAGTTAACAGTGGATCATCATCACCATCATCATCAGCTGCTTATGCAGCTGCAGCAGCATTTCATCCATTATTTTCAACATCAATGTTATCATCTATAGGTACAACAGGTACATCAACATCTTCTTCATCAACATCATCATCACCAATTAAACCATCTTATATGACAAATCCACAACATCATGTTGGAGTTTATGCTCCGTACTTTTAAAAATCTAGATTATATATATATATGAAGAAGATCTGTCTTATTTTTTTATTACATATTCTCATTCTCTGTATTTCGTTTTCTTTCGCATGTTGTATATTGTGTTGGTTCATTTACATCAAAAACCTTGTTTTTTTTTCTCGTCTTCATTCTTTAATACATCAGTAATACATTCTGCCTCAAGCTTTTCTTCAAAAGATAAATATCACAAATATGCAAGCTGTTCTAGTCTCTTTCTCTATACATACATATATATATATAACCGTTAAGCGATGATCACTACTAACATGGATATCTATCTATTTATCTATCTATCTATCTATTTCTTGTCGCCCGAGGCCACTCCATCTTCTTCTTCTTCTTCTTCTTCGTCGTCATCGTATACGACGTTTGTTCATTGAATCACCTAGGTAAACATCACCATATGGACACCGTTATGGTTGAGTTCATTAGCGGTATATATATATATATATATATATAGACAAAGAAACAAGACACGACATGGGCGGGCAAGTCAATCGAAAAATGATAAATTAAATTTTCAATGAGTTAAAAAAAAACAACCTATAAATGATAATGCTAATTCGTTCGAGTTTCAATTGATTACAATTAGAGGCATAGTACAACACTGAACACAAGAAAGTAGAGTTCATCGGATCTATGTCTGGAAATTTTGGACTCAAAAGGCTCTCATTGTCTAAGAAATGCACAAGATGCACTAGTTATCGAATACAAAATAAAGTATTTCGTTTCTTCGGGGCGGCGATTATCCAATTTCGATTAGAAAGTTTTGATTGAAAGTATCAAAGTACTATTCCGACCGAATCCGGATCTGTAAATTTTGAACTTAATAGGCTGCTCTTCGGAATGCGTAATAGTTGAGTTGTTCTAGACAAACGATGTACTGCGTTCTTCTTAGATAGAATTCTAACTAAATTTTTTGAATTTTATCTTTTAATGATTAACTCATGATTACAGATAAGTGTTAACTTAATATCGAATAATCAATCTCTTTCTTCTTTTATATATAAAAGTGTTATCGGCATCATTTCTAGTAATTTTGATTTTTATTGCTTTAACCCATCATCATTTATTACTTGCTGTGTTCTCGACACAAATGTGCTAACGATAGAAAAAAATTTTGGAACCGATAATCAATAGTATTGTTTGATGACGTACTACTCGCTGTTTTTTTTTCTTCTTCTGCTATCATTATCGACTATGTTGGCATGTTCGTGTCAGTTATGCATCAATCGCTATTGAATCTACAAGTTCTTCTTTCCATGTCGGCAGGGTGTGCGCGGTTATCACAATCGATTGTGTCTTTTATAGAAGAAAAATAATACACAACACGACACCATCTGTAGACTTGACTTTGACCGGAAGGCAATTGAACATGACACTATTAAGAGCAAGGTATTATATTCACAATAATGTACAAACACGAACTATGAAGTGACAAAATCGTATTTATCTCTTTTTTTTTTGTTTTGTTTTTCTTCTTTTTCTACTTGTTTGATCTTCTTTTTTTTTGACACTTATAAATACAACAGAATTGATGTGCTTCAATGAATATAAACTATTGAAAGACAAACCAATAGTTCATTAGAGTTGACACATCTATTGTCTATATTTGGATGGGAAAGAGATAAAGAATGAATGCTTCTTAACAAAATGTGTCAAAATTAAGTACATATTTAACAATTTGGTTTTTATTTTATATATATATATATATATATGTATATATAAAACGAGAAAGAGAGAGAGAGATTCAAAAAAACTCACATGCTGAGCAATTAGCAAGACTCTTTTTTCTAATATAAACATTGCCATTATGTTCAATTCATTAGTATCCAACGGCGAAATATATTTATCGTTGATCTATATTCAACTAGTAGATAATAGTCATGTAATTCCATTGAGATTGAATGTGTAAAAGAAATCGACTCGAATAAAAACATCACGCAGATAGACAAGTAAATACATCACATGATGAACAGATTGATCCCTAACGTATTATTGATTGTTCTTCGGATTCTTAGTTTTTTCTTTTTTTTTGGTGGTTTATCATATTCTAATTTGAACAATAAACTAAGTAATTAGTGATGAGACAAGTCGAGTGTAAGACAAGATAAGAAAAAAAAGAAGAAGAAAAAGAAAAAGAAGACTTAGTAATAGTCTGGTCGATGAAACATGAAGGAATGTGCTCATGTTAACAATAGGAGCGGTATTACTTTGATCAATGAGTGTATAGAGAAAGCATTGTCTATTATAAAGCAATAAGAAACAAATCAATGTTTAACTCTTTACAGTTAATATACAAGTTTGATAAGAATCAAAGAATTAAACGCTATGATTGTTTTTTTTCTTTGTAATATTATATTGGATTCTTAACAACACTTCTCAGTAGATTAATAAACTTATAATATAGATATAGTTTTGTAGAGAAAGATTAGAGTTATTACCTAAAACAAAACAAAAAAAAAAGATTCTTCTAAATATATAAATGTAGTTCAATATTATGGTCGTTTTATTAATCTTGAATAAATATTTAAAATTTAGGTTATTTTTATATAAAGTTTACTCTTTAATATTTGTTCTCTAATATTCTAGTACCTATTTAAATTTATTTTTCCAACTCAGATTCAATACGCAACAAAAAAAAAAGTGTCTTTCGAGTTTCGCAAAAATTATATAGAGAATAATGAAAATAAAGTGTTTAATTTACTCATGTAATTAGACATTTATTTGAGATCAAATCGATGACCTAGAGACAAAAAAAAAACGATAAGGAAGACTTTCCTCGAGAGATTAAATATTTATTTTAATTACTTTTATAGAAAAATTTTGACTGTCAAAAAAGAAATATCTGATTAAGATGTTTCTAGATTTATTATTGTTCTTTTTATGTAGATAATAATTCTAAATTAAAAATTTCGATATAAAACTCCAACTTAATCAAGTATGTTGTTACTTCGAAAGTTTATTGAATAGAACAATATAAAATATTTAAAATTAATAACCTATGGTAGTTTTCATTATCAGAATTCAGTTGGAAACCAAAGTAAATAGTATATTTGAAAGCAATATGAAGAACTATATCTAGCTGTATACATTCTAAGATGATAACATGTAATAATTTCAGAAAAAAAAAATTCCGAGTGAAAAGAAAAAAGCGTATTTTCCGTGGAAAAATGATCTCGTGTAGTTTTCCATGCTGATTGCAAATATACATATTGTTTACTTTGATTTCTAATAATGAAAATTGGTATAGACAAGACTGTTTTCCTATCAAAATAATAATTTTTTCAATAATAAAAGCTCTACAAAGAATAAAATGGATACTTTTGTAACTCAAAAATGAGATTAGACATTTAATCTTATATTCTATCACAAAGAATGAGATAGATTTACAAAAGTATTTATATGCTATATATCTTGCTGGTAGAAAAATGATCCGCTGAAGAATTATTTTATGTTAAGAAATTTTGTATGACAACTTCTGTGATACAAGAATGTTTTGAGAATAAATCCTATAAAAGATATCATACTTAAAGTTGATCAAAGGTTCTAACAATATTTACTAAAAATAAAATTTATTCTTCTAGAAATTTGTCAAATGTTTTTTTTTGTAACTCTTTTGTAAATCGTATGAGTCAATAATTTTCTATTTGTTTGGTTGGTTAAATTACGTTTGATATCATCATTTAGCCAAAAATCACATGCTTTAAGATCTGATGAAAACGACAGATGCGACATTATATTAATATCTTTTTGTGTTAAATAATTAATAAAATTTGGATAAAGTTGAGATCGAGTTTTGTCATAAGGTAATTTCATACTTTTTGCACCTGATGACCTTCTTTTTTTTTCTCTATATTTTATTGACAATAGACTTAAAGTAAATTTTGCAATATAATAGTCTTGTCTTCATCTACACTATGTATAAGGACAGAATCTTTTTATTTAAAGAATATACATAACAAAGTTTTTGATTCAAATCGACTTCGATGAACAATAGTCGTTGATGATTCATCTTCATTAATCCAGCTTGCGTTAGTTGACTAGCGTCTTACCTATCTCTGATAGATCCATATTTCATCATTTGTAATAATATAAAATAATCACTATGATCCATCACGAAATTTTCACGATAAATTCTAACATATTCTTGCTTTTGTCCAACATTGACTTGACCAGGCATCCAACATGATGTAACCTTTCACATGTTTAGACAATCGCAGATAATTCGTTCTATTTCATCATGAAAGAGAGAAGTTCCAGGTATAATACAATCATAAGTTTGAATATGAATCACTGTTGATAGCCTGGTGTACTAGGTCAATATTTACATCTGTCAACTTGGAAACCTGACAACGAGATCGAAGGTCATCATTGACATCTTCTCTTCCTTGATGAAAACGCGTTGTCCATCTTGCAACTGTTCGATATGATGGAGTGTGAGGTCTCAATTAGAAATCCGTGAGTAGAGCCCATCGGGTCTGACTAGATCCAGGTCTAAAAATTTTGAGTCAACCAGGTCCGAGTCCAGAAATTTTTTGAACTCAATGGATTCTTCCCATAAAAGATTAATCAATCAAATTCGAATCCAAAATCTGGGTCGACCGGGTCCGAGTCCGGTTCCTGATCCGAAAATTCTTGGATTCGATAGGCTCTATCCGTGAGACAAACCCGCACCTCTTTTATGTTTTTACTCTGTGAACGTGTTGCACAATAGCAAATCCATTTCTTCTGTGTTCTTTCGGAACGTCTCAAACCATGCAATGGCGTAGTGCGCGAGACTGTCTTTGCATCTATTCCCAAATTAATTCGGATTTTAATATAGTATCGATTGAATCTATTATCTATTTATCGAGTTTTGCTTTTCTGTTCGAACTGAATCTAAATTAGATTTATTATATATATATTATTATAGACAAGACATTCTACAATGTATTCATGAAATAAACTCATTAATGTCAACTACTTTATAAAATTGCCAGCAACGTTATCAGAACTTTTGATTAAACTTAAGTACTTCTATAATATACGATATAGATAAACAAAAAAAAAGTATTTCGGAACTTTAAAAAGATCTCAAAAAACAAAAATCTTTCTGTTTTCTAATGTCATCTATCGAAAATTCACTACCCAAGTCAACCCGAACGCTATTGGTACGCGTGTCGTCACGCTTGGTACGCGTACGGTACAACACGCCTCGTACGCGTACGAACGTCACGCAAAATGCGCGTACCGAGCGTGACGAACACGCGTACGTCACACGTACGAAAAAAGTGCATTAATGCACTTTAGTAATTTTCCTATTGGTTCGTTCTATGAATTTGATAGTATGGTCCAATCCCTCCTTAGTGGCTCTAACTACTACGTGATGCATTATTATTTTTTATTCCTTTTTTATTCTATTTTATTGAAAAACTTTGCTCTCAATAGCAAAAAAACTATTACTCATACATAAAAAAAACACTTAAATCACAATAAAAAAAAAATAAACATTGATTTAAAGAATAGAGACGTTTTTTTACAAGAAAAAAATACAACGAACTTAAAACATTCAACTCAGAAAATGTCAGAAGAAATACAGCTTAATTTTATAAAAAAAAAAAAAAAAATTAATTTTATAAACAAAATAAAATCTAAAAAATAAAATAGAATATTATCTAAAAATAAAATAAAATAATTATAAAAAAATCACTTAGAATGTTTTGAGAGAGGCATCATTGTTTGCGTTTCGAATTATTCGCTCTTCATTTTTTTAAAATTAGGTCTGAAACATTACGAGAGACGAAATCTAAAATTAATCTAAAAAAAGATATATTTTTATTAAAATTATACTGTAAAACACTAATATATATATATGAAAAATAACAAAGTACGACTCAAACAATGTGCTTTGTCTATTTGACCATTGTTTGATTATCAGCCTCCAAGATGAGGTCTTGTTAGGAGAACGCGTGACGTACATCTTATCACGCATTGTACGCGTACATACATGTGACGACACGCGCACCAACCGTACATAGCGTGACATGCGCGTACCATTAGCGTTCGGGTTGACTTGGGTAGTGAATCCATATATTGAATTAAACCAATTGATTTTTATCTATTTATCCTCCATGATTGTCGCTACTATCGATGTTTGCATAAAATTGTCGTCATAAAACGAATGATGTTTTTCTGATTTATTCAAACTAGTGTGTAGGGAGCAGCAGCAGTAATATTAATAACAACAAAAAAACAAGAGAAAAAAATAAAGGAAATTTTCTCTTCAAGGTTAATGATTTTATTTAGGATTTTAATTTATAATATTTTTTTTTTTTTAAATTTATAGAACTTGAAATTTATTAGAAAAATAATGTTATTTATATAGCCATATATATGAATCGAGCGGTTAATAAATCGTATTTCTGATTCCAATGAACTTTCATTATACAACATCTACGACGCACCGTCCACAAACAAAATCTTCACAGTAAGTTTAATCTATTTGATTCATCTAAATAAGATTAAAAGACAAAAGTAAAGCAAAAAAAAAAACAAACAACATTATCTTAATATATATGTTAGTTTCAACGAAGACGCACGCTGTGATAACGAGGTCAATTTGATCCTAGAAAAAAATAATACTCAACATTTTATTGAACAATCATCAATCTCCAAAGATCAACAACAAAGGTTTTTTTTTATTTTTTATTATATATACACTAATTAAATTTTTATTTTTTTTAAGTGTTGTCGTAAATCAAACAGATCAATACTATTTTATGCCAATTCGAGAGATAAATTCAACAATGGCTTTACCTTCATCAAATAATACTAATAATAATAATAATAATAATTCTAATGGTAAATAGAATAATCGTATTTTATGTCATTGATACAATATTCCTTGTTTAATCCTCGTTAATTTAATAAGCTCTCTCCATTGATATGCATATGTCCTATATTATATTTTGTTGTTACATTGCTATTTTCTCCAAATGTAGACAATATTAGAGTGTATGTCTTATGTTTATGTCAATGTTTAGATTAACCTTTGTTTTGCTTTTTTCTAATATACATATAACAAAATGTTGGTTATCAACTTCCGACGCAAAACTGCCAAAGGCCACATAACAAGTTAAACAATCTTGTTATCCTACTAGTCTATTTTTCTCATTCTTATTCTCGGTAGTTTCTACTATGATTTGAGGCATTTAACATGAAAATTTTGATGTTTTGATTTAATTATAATAAATCGTTTTTGAAATGACCAACTATCAAGATTATGAGTATTATTTGATAAATGATAAAACTAATTTTTCTTTTACATAGTGATATTTTCAATGCATAGTAGTTTTGTTTTTCAAAAAGACACAATGATTTATTTTATTTTAATGATAGGAAAAATTTTTCATTCTAACAACAGATTCTGCACTTTTGCCAATAATACATTCATAAAGTCAAAAGTTCATTTTTTCTTTAAAGAAAATCAATAGGAAAAAATTTACAAAAGTTTTTATTAATTGATACTTTAAAGGATATTAATCATATGAATGTTTTTATTTATGTGATTGAATTAAAATGAAAATATTCTATTTTATAATAATATCATAAATTCATTTTGAGAGCATTGAGTACAAACTTATATTTCAGTCTAAATTTCTAATCTTCATTGACATATATTATTTTATATAGTAATATTTGTCATTGTTTAATTTAACCTGAAGTAAAACATTAATAAAAAAAAAAATGCTTCTTTGATGCAGACAAATATTACTTTCAAGAAGACATATAAAGGATCAAATTCCTTTTTTTTTTTTTTTACAGTCATGTGAGGATTTGTTTTTCTTTGTAATCAGTAAATATTTCATTGTGCTTTGATCATGTATCATTTATTTTATAAACCCTGTCTAGCATTTTTAGAGAATGACTAACAAGAAAATTTAAAAAGCCTTACGATAGATTAAAAAAAAATAATGTCCTCTCGTTATCAGCCGTATTTCTCAGTCACAAGTTTGATAAGACTAAAAAAATTTTTTACAAACATTAGATATTGTTTGCATTGCGTAGGTTTTTTTAATCTTCTTCCATTAAAACAAAAGTATCTCAAAAATCAGTGTTTTTTTTTCAGCTAGAGTTTGTAATAAAATTTAAACATGCCGATTTGTTGAATATTTTTTTTTTGTAATGCGAAAGTTTCTAAATAGATAAAACAGCCGGAATTTTGTGCTCGTAAATTTTCTGTCTGTTTTTGTTCGAAAGTAGTGAGACGGAATTTTTCAAAAACTTGAAAAATTAGGTGAGATCACAAACAAACAGGTTTAACCCTGAAAATCCTTTTGGGAAAGGTGTGAAAAAAACGATTGCACATATAAGGAAACTACCCCAAGTGGTATTCGCCATTTGAGCTCATATCGAGTCTACAGGTAGGTCTCAGTGAGATTAGCAAAAGTCTGAATGGTTTTGCTCCTATTGGTCTTTATCATTGGGTTATGGTTGGTTTACTGAATTTTTGACTCAGTTTTTGGATACTCGGAAGATTGAATAACGGAGTTTCTATGGCTCAAATTCCGTTATTCGGTCTTCCGAGGAATACCTAGACATGAGTAAAAAAATTTGATAAACTCGGCGACAAAGGCCGATGGTGACGAACTCTTTTAAAATTTTGCTAGTCTCATTGAGACCAGCCTGTAGATCTAATATGAATTCAAATAGTGAGTGTCACTTGGAGTAGTTCTCTTGTAAATATTACAGTTTTTTTACATCTTCCACAAAAAGATTTGTTGTATTGAATCTGTTTGTTCGCGATTTCAACTGACTTTGTTTTTAGGTTTTTGAAAGAGTTTTGTACGTCTTGTTAATTAAAATTAATAAATTTTTTTTTTATTATTTTTGAAATTTTAGTACTTGATAGTTCATCAATATTATTAACTGATCTTAATAATCCGTCCACACAAAATCTATTTGATTATTCATCATCAACACCAACTATGAATACAATAGATTTATCAACAGTGAATAAATCTAATACTAATAATAATTTTAATTTAACTGATGCTGATCTTGCCGCTCTATTTGTATCATCTATTGTTTCAACAACAACTATTGATAATGAGAATGAACTATCAAGTAATAATAATAATAATAATAACAATACATTAGATGATGTTTTTTTACAACAAGTTAATGAACTTGTTGATTCATCACAACCAAAATCAATTGGACCACCACCTGGTTTTGAAAATTATCATTTTAATAGATCATTATCATCGGATAATTCAAAAACAATATCATCAATTAGTAATGTTGCTATTCAACCACAAGTCTCTTCTTCAGATACAACCAATTTTAGTCAGTTATTACAATCGACAATAGTCGGTAAAGAAGAAGAAAAAAAAACAAATTATTTTGTCATTTTATTTTTTCAATTATCTTAAAATCATTTTTTTTAGATGCTCCACAGCAACAACCAATTGGTGGTAATGTTCATTCATCATCATCATCTCATTCATCATTTACATCCGATGAACAATCTATATTTTTTCCAATGACTAATCATCATTACTCATCAACATCATTATCAAGTCAGATTTTCTCCACTAATAATACACCTTCTTCATCTACAACAACAACAACAAATAATTTAATTAATTCTAATACTAAACCATATACACCCAATAGTCTTTCATTAAAAACGAAAAATTTCTCATCAATGGATACAAGTAATATAAAAAGTCCTATATCAACAAAATCAATCGATGGTGATTTAATAATAAAATCTACGAATACAACATCAAGCCATATATTTTCATCACCAAACTCATTTTTTAGTAATAGTCATAGAGGTATGAAATTGTTTTTTTTTTTCAGAATAAAACAACATATATTGAATGTTTACTCAACAATAATCTTGAGATTCAGGATGTATCGGTTTTTGTATGGGTTTAAATACATATGTATAGAGACTAATAGTGAATACATGAAATATTACGATGGTGTTCGAATCGATCAAACTTGAATAAGAAAAAAATTTGTCCGCAAAACTAACTTTTTACATATGGACAAAATCATTTGTTAGCGACGTGACTTCGGAAAATTAAAATATGTGTATCTCGAGATAATGAGCTCTGTTAGATCTGATTTTTATATGTTGCATGGACATTAAGTTACTCTAGATACCCTAAAAAAATCAGCGCTATGAAGCTTTGTTCAGAGGAGTTATTGATAAAAAACTACCGTTAGCAACGTGACACAAAAAAGGACATCGATTTCCACTTTGTGCATTTTAGTTTTTAAAAACTCCCAATTCATGCACAATTTTAGAAAACTAAATAGGGTATTCTGTGGACGGCTCCTAAAGCTATAAAGTCTATATGCAAAATTTTTCTGAGCATGTTTAGCTTTTTCAAAAAAACCGATTTATTTGTCGTTAGCGACGTGACACAGTACGACTACACAATGGAGATGGTGCTCTTGTAACCAGCTGAAAGGTTCAAAATCGACTTCAAACGTAACAAATCTTCACCTAAACTCCCTAGATGATGATAGGACAAAAGTTTTTGCTTCTTCACTTTTTAGGGTCTCTAGAAAACCGATTTTTCGGAAGAAACTTTTTGGAGTCCAATCTTGCTGAAAATTTTACCATAGATGCAGCTTATGCCCTAGACTCTATTCTGAAGTTTTCAGATTTTTTTCTCATATGGCTAGCGAGATATTTGCTAATTACTTTTTAATTAATTAGCTAATTAATTAATTAATTTTAACTAATAACCATGTGAAAGACCAAACATTTTCACATAAGCCCATGCCAAAAGAATTTATCCAAAAAATTCACTCTTATAGAGAATCAACCTCGAATGAAAGGTGCAAATGTCCTATTCTGCCTGATTTTGCTGATATATGTCTTGTGTACTGCAGAACCGCGATTTGTCCTTGTTTCATATTTTGATACTATTTTTATAAGTTAAGCATTTCTATGATTTTACGTGAAAAAAATCAATCTGTCGAGCTTTGCAACAAATGATAAATAAGTGCTGTGCAATGTAAATCCTCTCCTACACCTTAGATTAAAATAAAATATAAGAAGAATGAAGGATAAGAAAGAAAAACAAAAAAAGGTTATTGTGTATATTTCTATATAATTTAAAACAAAACATTTAAGAAATTTTTAAAAACAAAAAAAAAAATCTCAAAGTCATAAAGTATTTCTTATAAATATTTTAACTAGGTCATCAAGGTCAAAATTTTCAAGCAAAATATCTTATAAGAAAATCTCATCTAAAAATAAATTCATTGTGAGGATAATTCTTACAGTTCATTAAATAAGCTATATTGAGACTATAAATAAAAAAAAAAATGAACTCATGCTCATAAGTCTTTTCTTTTTCTTCAATTATAGTCGTTTTAGTATATTTTTTTAATCATGTAATCATTACATACTTTCATTATCTTCAAACATAAAATTTTCAGTAAAACTCATATCCACATCAGAATTAAAGAGTTATGAATGTGTGTACCCAGTAACTCAACAACAGCTAGCGACCTGTAATTTTCAGCAAGTGAGAGAAGACAACTTCAGACGTCGGTTTTTTTTAGTTTGATATTATATAGAACAAAAATTATTTCCGCAAAACATTCATAAAAATATATAAAAACGGTGTGATATAGATGTCAGATCCATAGTTCAAGACATGATTTAGATTATTATCTTTTCGCATGTTAATATAGAGTAAACAAAATTGCATATATGCTCAATTAAATTAATAATTTTTGTCTTATATAATATCAAACTAAAAGACATTCGAAGTTCTTCTCTTTCTATTGCTGAAAACTGCTGATTATGCAAAGTTTGATTTTGAATGTAATGTGAGTATGTAAATAGCATATAGTTGAAATTTATAATTATGAATTAGTTAGTTAGATTATCTTGTTAGATAAATTATCATAGTTTAATTTTAATATTTTATCAAATTCTATATATCATAGATTTTGCTTCAACAAAACCATTAATAAGTAAAACATCATCAACAAATCGTCAATCATCATCATCAACTTCATCATCAACATCATCATCAATTGATGAAGCACTTATTCAATTAAGTCAACAACAAAAACAACAACAATCACATGTACCAACAGTTAATAAATTATTTTATGATGAATCTTTATCAATATTTAATTATTCATCACCACAAAAGACAACAATGACAAATATTGATAAACAACAAAATATTGTACATGATAATATTAATTTTCTTGCATCAATGGCAGTTGCATCAACACCAGAACCATCTTGGCAACAAACAACACTTCCATCAAATATAAAACATAAAATGCAATCATTATTAATTGAACAACAACAACAACAAACTATGTTATCACAATCACCATCAAGAAATCTTTCGACTAATATGCATGAATTAATGGAAAATTTAAATGAACTTTGTTATCGAGGTTTCGATGAACTTAATGCACTTATACAAGAACAACGATGGGTAAAATTGAATTTTTTTTTTCAGTTTTGAGAATAGTTAAAGAAAATTTCATGAATTTATTATTTTTTATCAATGTAAATATAAATTTCAGTTCGTATTTCATTGACTAAATTTAAATCATTCGATGATGAATATATCAAATGTATATAACTCGATTTAAGAGAAATTAATCTAACATTTTCTAATATTAAATAAAGAAATTATATTCTTCATACATTCCTCCTTCATTTTGGAATTTATTTGATCTCATTGGAATTCAACTCAAAACTAACAACTATCTAGAATAATACCTTAATCAATTAAATTCTCATTGTCAAACACATCTAAATCGTTGGACCTTAATAAGGGTGCTAGGATAATTCATCACATGATATATTCGTCTTAAAATACCTTAAAGGAGCATTGAGGGTGAATGTCGGTAGGGATACACAAAAAGATCCTCATTCACACTCGCACTCCCGCGACGGATAGCCAATGACGGACAGTTCGCGACGAATAGTCCGGTACGGATAGCCCGCGATGAAGTATTCACGACGAATAGTTCACGATGAATTCTCCGGTTACCCTGGATAAGATAAATCCAACAGTCAAAAGAATTAGTAATCATTCGGACTAAGCAAGAACAATTTCAACAATGTTTGATACGTCCTAAAAGAGACACATTAGTGGCAAATGAAAATATTTTGATTCAAATAAAGGAAGAATTTTTAGATGGTCTTTTTGAATCTTACTAATTATTAAAAGAATTTGGATAGTTTTTGTTATCAATATATTAAAGGAGTTGATACAACTGAAAAAGAGAATCTTGGTTATGTATTTCAAGAAATTTTAGATATTCAGTTGTGTTTATTAATGATTTTTTTTCCTTCACCTCATTAATCTCGTCTTGTTTCTACAATGCGACTATTTTTGTCTCTTTTTCTCTCTATCTCCCGTGATTCCGCCTTGCGAACATTTTTCCTTAATTGGCTAAAAAAAAAAGTGTCCGTAATCAGAATGTAGTTTAATTTAACTCTATCGAATTATATTTCATTCCTTGAATTATTATTTCTATCTTTAGGTAGAAAATTATCTTAATGTAAATTCACCATCACATCCATCACCTAGTTCACCATTAGTAAATATAAATGGTACAAATTGTTGTTCATCACGAATACTTGTTGTACCTGAATATTTTATATTTAAATGTAAAAAAATTGAAATTACTGTAAGTTATTTATTCTTATTAAAATTAATTCATCTATCGTTGTTTTTTATGTTTTGTTTTTAGGCAAGCGATACTTATGAATTATTATCTATTGGACGACCTGAATTACGTTTACGAGATTTAATGTTTGTTTTTAAATCATGGAAAGAATCAATAACTAATGCTGAACTTGTTCATCAAGAAGAAGAAACAAGATTAAGACTGAATACTGAACATCCTCATACATATTATATGAATGAAACAGTTTTACAAGCAGGTAGATGAAAAGAAAAGAAAAACAACAGTTGAATATTTTATTTATTCATTAATAATTACTATTCTGTTTTTTTTTTTTTTATTAATCCTTTATCCTCTGACATTCATCCAGCAGAGTCAATCACGAGAATAACTTATTCAGGCGCAAAAGTATTAAAGTGGTATAATTAAATTTAGACGAAGTTATTTCATTGTGGAGTTGCGAAATGAGTCAGAAATGATCAATGCATTTTGAATGAATGATTAATCGTTTTTCTAATCAAGATTCTGTATATCATATAGATCTTAAACAAAAGTCAGACTCTTAGTATATTGCTGCGAAGATACTACAGTAATACTATATAATTCGCTTTATGATTTTTTCAGGAAGTGTTGATAAAAGAAAACAGAGAGAAATTCAAAATACAGTTAAATCTCATGTAAAATCATATTGTACTTATAACATTTTCTTTTCCATGCGTCCGAATCTGTCACACATATCAAACTTGAAAGTTGAATTCAATTATTGAAGAATTTTAAAAAAAAAAGTTTGGCTCGCATAATTAACATCTCACATCTGCATCGCCTAACACTTCCACCCTCAGCAATACGGTATTCTTTAACTTAATGCTGTGTTTCGCTTCCAGAAAAATTGATTTTCGAATTTCGACTTGAAATTTTGTACATAGAGAGCTTCAACAAGAATTGCTTCCATTGTGAAAGTTTCAGATCTTCTGATTTGCTCCTAATTTAAAATAAGAATATTGATATAAAAAATACACATTTACCATAATTGTATCTTAGGCTAGGAGCAACGAAAGATCTTTTCCCCTCACGAAACTATACACTTCATTTTTTCAAGCTGCAATTTTATTTATGACCGCCAGGATTACATCGAGGTATGTGTATGTGTTTTTTTAAAATAATATCGTTCCTACAGCTCAGGCGGAGCAAAATACTGAAAGCACTGCCTACTAAAAAATGTGTTTTTTTCAATGGTACTAATTTTTAAAGGCTACCAAATTTTGTAGGAACAACATTTTGAAAAAAAGACATGCATCTCAATTTGATACCGATTGGACGTATTGTATGAAAGATAAGAAGTAGCGTGGGATAATTTTGAGAAAAACAAATTTTCCTGCATTTATCAGAACTTTTTTCTCCAACTAAAGTAATCAAAAACTAGCAGTATTATGGATTCATGACATACACTCTAAACATCTTTTGAATTAGAAATAATCATTATCATTATGGGAATTCTGTATAGAAAAAAAGAACATCAATTGTAGCGCGAATTTTTCTGCTAGAAAGTTGGATTTAACAAAATTACAAAGAAGATACGCTCATTTCTATGGTATTTGACAGAGAACACTTCGAGATCGTGTTAGTAATGAAAAAAAAAAAATTTCGATTTTCATCCCCAGGAAGGAGAAGCACAATGTGCATCTAGGTGGACGTGTGGTTAAAATTGAGAATCATGTAGGGAAATATAGTCTATTTAATTGTATAAATAACTTTGTTATAATTCTCAAAGAAACTGAAAATCGTGATGTCACCAAGAGAATGTATATCTGACAAAATTAAACTATTCAATAGATAAATCAAATATATTTTCTAAATCTTCAAGCCGAGATCTATACAATGGTTAAAAAAAAGATTTTTTCATTTACACAATTAATTTCAGAAAAAGAATTTTTTTTTCTTCTATAGTATCGTTCGAACGACTAGTCTCGTAAAACGAACAATCTAACCTTCAAATTTTACCAGAATATTTCAGGTTTTGAAAAAAATATTTAATCAACAAAAAATAATATGTTCGAAATCAGTACATTAGACTGCATTGGAATGATATATAAATAAAACAATGTGGAACAAAAAGGCAAAGAGTTCGAGTTGTTTTTCAGAATATTCGCAATTCATTAGTTTGTGCATGATCCACATCGTTCCGATTAGAAAGTAATTAGTCAGTTATGAGACTTCGTTCGTTAGCTGTTTTAGATAGATTCAATATGATGTGGCTAAAAAAAAAGTTTTAATATTTATAGAATGATTTATATGAAATTGTTCTGAGAATGTTAAATATGCTTGAGAGTATTTAATATATATATTTTATATTCATTCTAAATTTATGAATAATAAAATAAATGAAATATCGTTTTCTATAAGATACTATACAATTAAATTTGTTAATTATATTCGGTATTGTTATATAATATATTAGAATTTTTTTTTTAATCTATTCTTCTTTCTAATGTAGAAAAATTTTATATTCTTTTATTGTAATCAATTACCCTATATATATATATATATCATATTACCTTTTGTATTTTATAAATTCTCATGCATTCATAAAATATATAAGTAACATTAAAAATAATCTATAGAAATAAAAGCAGATGGAATCAGGATTTCCGATTAGCTGGGAGGGCAGAGAGGGATCTCCCTCCTAAATTTTAGACTTTCTACCATAATTTTTGGTAATACTTTCTGCGAAAATTCAGTTCAACGGAAAGCTTCTGCATTTGCTGAAATTAAATTAAACCAAAGATGCTTTCTGCCAAATTTTTAGCCCCCCTCCCCTCCCTTCCCATTTCTAAAAACAATCGGGAATCCTGGATAGGGTAGATGCCTACTAATTATGTGTTCTACATTGCCTATGATATTCAAATTGAATAGAGCTTTTGTTCATGTCAAGTTAGGTTCTCTTGAAAGATTTCTTTGATCTTTTTTCATCATAATGGATAATTACATGGATGAGTGTCAATAGTAATTTCAATTTATTAATAATGTAAAGATAAGAAATATTTAGTTTTTTTTTTTTCACTATATATATATATATGATTATAGTAAACATTGAGAATGAAATAGACATGTAGGCATTTTTTTATTCCATATCTTTAATGAGTAGTAGGATTAAAAAAAAAAAACGTGTAATTATACTCTTTTTTTTTTTTGTATGGAGGAATTTCATTAATTTAAGTGTTGTTCAAGATACATTACTTTTGATGAAGTCAGTTTATTTAAATAGATGTACTAAATAATAATCTACAATGAAAAAAAAAGAAAAGAATTTTTAAATGAGAAAAAAATTTTTTTTGTTTTTAATTATATAAGACTTCTTTTATTTTAACTTAGATGAAAGACTTATTTAATATTCTTTTCTTTTCTTTTTTATTCCTAGCGTTTGATCATATATCCTATGCAATTCGACAATTAAGTAATATGACTCAACAAGCTCGTGCTGCTTTTCAATATGCTACATTAAATGTCTTTCAAATGTCGTCACGACAACAACAAAGTCAAGGATTATCGAATAGTTCCTTGTCATCAAATATAATTGCTTTTGCTCAATTACAAGCAATGCAACAACAAAAATCATCATCATCATCATCATCATCAATTCATCGTATAAGTGGTTCTTTACGTACAACACCTTAAAATTAAAAGAAAATTAAGAACCCGGTGATGAATTGAGAAGAAAATCACTAGAAGAGGGGAAAAAAATAAAGAAAAAGTTTTCTATTCTCAATAACATCTTGTTTTTTCTTTTTTTTTGATATATACACACACATCATTTCTTTCCCGACTTAATGACAACAAAAAAGTGCACAAAAAATAAAAATATTTTTTGGCTTCTTGTCTCTTTATCATAGTGAAATTATTTTTTATGTTTTGTTTTTGTCAATTATGTATGTATGAAGTCGAGATGTGCATATTCTCTCTGAATTGTCCTTTTGTCGTGTATGTATATTAAACGAAAACTAATAGTTTATCTTTTTCTTTTTTTCTAAATTTACTTCATCTTTCTTGTTCTATGTTTTGTTGTTTATTATCATCATAAATGTTCTCGACAGTCATACCGCGTTTCTTCATCTCTCTCTCTCTCTCTCTCCTTTTTTTTTTGTAATAAAAACATAAGAAAATAGTAGATCTTTTGATGAAGCGATATATGAAAACTTTTGTTTTTTCCTTCATTTCAGATATTAAACATACGTCGTTTATGGCAAAATATTTATTTCAATTCATATTAGAACATTAATTATAATAACATTAAGTGTCATCAACATTTTCTTTGACTCAGTATTTAGTATGATACTACTACAAATCTATGATATTTGTTTATTGTATTCTTTTTTTTTGTTTAAAGTATTATGAATACTTCATAATGGTAACAAAACAATTACGTTTTATTTCTATTAACAATTCCCTACAATATAGACTTTTTGAATTATCAATATATATAATTATCAAATATAGAAAAGATCTTTCTATTTAGTATGTATCTTATGGGATATCTTTTATTTGATTTAAATATTCTAGAGAAGAGTGTCGAGTTATTATTATATTAATGAAAAGATTGAAGACATTTTATTCTTAGAATAAAACAATTTTCTATAGTATCGTTTTTTTTTTTTTTGATAATACATTTTAGTTATGAAAACTCTTTTCTTTTTTTAATACACAATGGAAAATAATTTAAATGAAAAAACTCAAACAGATGACTAAATCGATTGTATTTTTATTTTTGAGTTTTACTGTTAAGATCTATTAGAAGTTTAGCTCTACAAATCTTATAATATATAAATATCGAACTCATCATAAAAAATGATGAATTTTCCTTTTTCTTTTTTTGTCTTTTTGAAAAAAATCTTTAATTTCAATTGAGTGTAAGAATATAATTGATTCTATAGTTCTATTTTTATAATTCTGACACATCTTTAAACCTTCTTTTGTTCGTCTCATTATAAAATATTCCTTCATTCCTCTTAAGAACTTTTTTTCTGTTCTACGCTTCTGACCCCTGTCTAAGCATAATAAACTAAAGATGATTAATTTAAGAGAAAGAAACAAAATTACAATTTGAGTTTCTTCTAAAGAGCCGGTTTACAACGTCAAGAGATAGTGTTAGCAAAGAGAAGCTAAAAAAAAAAAGAAAGAAAGTTAATGATCGAGGTTCAGTACGTTCGTTTTCAAACTTAATTATGATTATTATATTGAAATAAAATTATATCTATTAAATTTATCTTGTAGTGTCTATTCAACATAATGTTTACTAAGAGCAGTTACTATTAGTCAGATAGATCATTGCTATTATTAAAGAAAAAAAACAAAATGTAATAATTGATTCTTCTTTTTTAGATTTGTACGAAAATATTTTTGAACATTTTAGAAATATTTAAATGTCATCTCGATCACTTGGTCGATGTTTAGTATGTGATGGTGATGCAATTGGTATTAATTTTGCTGTTCCAACATGTGCACCATGTAAAGCATTTTTTCGTCGAAATGCTGTTAAACTTGGTGTAAGTTTTGTTTTTTTAAAATGAATATATTATAGTTAACAAAACAAACTATATTTTTTTTTTGTTTGCTAATAGAGACGTGATTTTATTTGTCAACATGATGGTGATTGTCCTGTAACATATAAATCTCGTCGTTTTTGTAATTGTTGTCGTCTAGCAAAATGTTTTCGTGTTGGAATGCAAAAATCATTAATTCGTTCTGAAGCTGAACGAGAAGCACGAAAACAACTTATTGAACAAAATCGTCGAAAACGTTGTCAATATTTAAATAAAAAAAATACAGCTTTGGTATGAAGAGATAATATACAAAATTAGAAAAGATTTAATTATTATGATTGAAATCATATTTATAGAATAAGTTTTTTACGACTTGTAAAATCAAATAGATTTATTATCATTGATAGAGATTTGCGGGACCATGTTTTTTTTTTATCTCTTTTTTACTAGAATGTGTCATACTCGTGTTAAATCTAATCTCGATCCGGCTTAGAGAAAATTATTTTAAGATTTATTTGTATTAAACTTAAGAAATAATCTTAAACATTCTTATGGTGATTAAGTCAACTGACGGGTGTTTTTAGTTATCTCTCTTAAATTTTGCTTTGATTGACATAATTTTTGATTTAATTTGCTAAAAATTATAGAAAATTTAACTAAAATTTTCAATTCCGATTTAAACAGTTGTTTTTCTTGTCGCTGCAAGTCCAAGACCAAAACTAGTCTCGCAACATCTTTAATTCTATATTTAAAACACTAAAGAGAATATATTTCTTTTCTCTGAAATCATCCATCTTTATCTTGAACTCTTTCATTAGCTAAAGGCGACTCTAAGTTTTTCGGTACTTTTTATCTATAGAAGAGAATGTATATAGACTTCTAGAGATAGACTCTCTCTATCTAATAATGTATGCATTATCAAGTTCTACGACGCAGTGTGATTACGGCGGTAGATGGCGCTACCTATTGAGATACCATGGGTACGCAATAGAACCTGATAGTATATGTCAGTGTCCACAGACCAAGGCAGCACATTGCAGATCTCCGAACAGGACAGGACAAGGTCTTTATATTCTGTGATATTCTGCAAACCAGAAAATCAGTTTTTCAAATTTTCATTCTGAAGAACAATGTCTTTTCATTCCTTGAGAAACATAAATCGAATATAGGCTGCAGAGAGCAGTAACAACTGCTATTCAAAGTTTTTCTTATAGATTTACATTCGAATGAACATGATTGAATAAATAAAATGATCATAGTTTATCATACTAAAGTGAAACATTAAGTTATGAGTTCTATATCATTTGATTCATATGATGATATTTGTCTTATGTCTACTCCTGATCATACGCGGCTAAATCAAATACGACTTCATCTTGTCTTGTTGATTATTTCACCTCAATTTCCTCAAAATTTTATACTTCTGAACAATTGAAACAATTGTTTTCAAAAGAAAAAATGAAAACATTCGTCTTGAAAGCAATACTTCAACACAGGTTTTACCGCCTTGGTGACTTTCTTTTGTACATCGAGCTGTTAAAAATTAAAAAAAAAAACAATGAAATATTTTATTAGCACGATCAGTTGAAAAACATTTGTATAAAAAAATAAATTATACCTTTTTTTGTTGTTTTTTGCTTTCTTGCTTGTAATAGTTATCTTACTAGTATTTACTCTTTTTTTTTTAAATATATTTTTCAAATGAATTTTTATAAAAAAAACAGAACAAAACCATATAGATCTGAGTTATGTAGGTTATATCATCTACTTCTTGTCTGTTTTGATACCCATGAATTTTATTAGTGGAACTATGAGTTACTATTATTATAGAATGAGTTTAAATAAAACAATATTCTATGATACAATGACGAAATAGTTTTACTTTTGAACTCAGTCGAAAATAATAATCAAGACGCTTCGTCGAATCGACAGAGTGCCATGCTCTAGTGGAAGAGTAAGATAGGGTACATTTTTTTTGTCTTATACCTTTCTTGACAATAAGGTAGAGTAGGACAAGGCAGAGTACAGGATGGGAAAAATCACCTTGTGGACACCTCTGATATATACATTAGTATATAGAGGAAGTCTTTCTCTACAAGCTTTCACATCTTCCGTTCTGTAGTCAAAAGCTTTTATAGTTACATTTTCCTCCTTAATTAATGCGTCTGTGACATAAAAGTTCTGGCAGAAAATATTTACTTATTTAGTTAGAACTAGACATTTTCGCTCTTTCCGAATATTTGTTTAGATTTTTCTTCTGGATTAAGATTAGACAGCTGTCGTCAGATTGTTTCAAAATAGTGTTTGTACAGAATACGATTTAGGTCAACTGTGTATTTCGATTGAAACCTATTACATCTTTAGTAGAAATGCATAGATTTCGCTTACTGACGAACTGTACTAAAACTGCTGCCTTTCTTTGTATAGAAACAATTTTAGAATTTCCTACAAAATTCACTGATAATTGCTCAATCTTACTTTCGAAGAAAAATCTGAAGTTGTATTAAAAAATAGCAAAAAATTCTATTGTCTAAATAACCCGAATTAATTATCTTTTAATAGTTCGAAAAATAAAAAATATTTCTTTTTTTCATTTTTATATCTATAGATTCGACCATCAAATTTATTATTATTAACACAAAATCAATCACAAATAATATCTTCATCTGATCAAACACTAATTACAAATATATGTGGTGCATATGAACGAACATGTATAGCAACAAAAGCAAAACAATGTCCATCATTTCCTAGTTCAAAACGTTTATCTTTACATACATTTCTTAATGATTATACTGAACGACAAAAAGCATTAGTTAAATATTTTAAACTTATACCTGAATTTGAACGTTTATCAATGTCGGATAAAATACATTTAATAAGAAATCATTTTTGTATTACATTAACTATTAATGAAGCAACACTTTCTTCTGATATATCACAAAATTTAATGGATTCTGTAACAGTATTATATAATAATAGTATATCATCTCATCTTATTAAATGTATTCAATTAGTACATTCATATACAAATGATCGTATATTACTTAAACTTCTTCTTATTGTTAAAAGTTTATCAAGTGGTATTAATAGATATACAAATGACATAGATATGGATCGTATTTATGATGATACATTAGGTATATTTTCAGCACAAAATATTTACGTTGAATTATTATGGAAATATCTTTTATCACGTTTTCGTTCAGAATTTTATGCTGTCAAATTTTTTAACAAACTTATGCGAGATTTACTTTTTGTACAACGTGTTTGTTTTATGACAGAATCATATATAAATTGTTTAACAGATGAAATAGAAAAAATGGATCCATTAATACAAAGTATGTGGCCAATATCAAAGCAAAACAATGATACAAATATGGATATTATTGATACAAAACGATTTTCATAACATTAAAGAAAAATAATTTTTCTCATACATAAATATTTAATAAGATTATCTTCAAACAAAACAAAAATTATAATTTCTTTTATAAAGATGAAAAATTAGTATGAATGGAAAATCAGTGTGAATTACATATAACAACAGTAACTTTATAAAATTTTCTGTGAACATTTGTTTTTATTAAAAAGCAAAATGTTTATTTCGTTGTTGTAATTTATAGAAAAAAAAAGCTTAGTATTAAATGTCTCTGTATTGATTTTCTTCATTGGTGAATGTAAATCTAAACTTTTATTAGATTTAGTCGTTTTGGTTATTGTCGTTTATATATATATATATATACATGTGTGAAATAAAAATTTTTAATTAATGATAAAGAGTTTGAATTTCGAATTTGCAAATTTAGTTTGAAATATCTCTTGAGAAAAACTACATTTCATCTTAAATATATATATGTATATATATATCAAGATTATTATATTTATGAATATAATCTGATTAAAATTTTACATTTAATCTTATCAATGAAATATAAAGAGTTATCCGGAAAGTTCGTACAACTCATATTCTATGAAATCGTACAATAACAAGTGCTGCATTTATTCAGTGTAATGACTTTCGCTAGCAACCATACGTTGTCAACGATCACGCCAACTGCTTATGCTATTAGAAACGTTTGAATAAATGTAGCACTTGTTATCGTACAGTTTCATAGAATATGAGTTACACTGACTTACCAGAGAATCCTTTGTGTCAATCTCTATTTAGACGAATATTTTATATAATTAATACTGAGTTGTAAAATTCTAATGATCCATCTCATAACTATTGCAATATATACAATTCATTTGTTCAATGTACATGTTATAAAGCAACGAATAGATTTTTTTTTCATTTATCAAAACAAATTATGCTACGATGCCTTAGTTTGTACGAACCTATCAATAGCACTTATTGTTGTCTATTTAAAAAAAGGCGAGTGGGTATTTTTTGAATAACTTTTGATAGAAGCGAGGTAGAGAGCTACAGTTTTCACCGTTGGAAAAACAAGATGAAGACGCATTGAATGACATATTATAGGCTTCTTTAAGATGTTTTCGCAATCAATTTTCTGAAAAATTAGTTGCTCCTAAAATAAGAAAAACCCAAAAAAAAATGATTTTTTCCCCTGATATTAATAGAAAAAATCGGCTAAGAGTTTCGACTAAAATGTACGCATCTGATTATTGAAAATTCGCCTTAATCACCTTACGGATTATGTTGATTTTCAAAAACGTCGGTTTAAGTCTTTGAAAAAACCTAGATTAAATTATTCTGTAATATACGGTTCAATGCGTCTCCATCTCCTCTTTCCAACGATGAAAATCGCAACTCTCTATAGTGATTCTATCAAAGATTATTCAAAAAATACCCACTGGTCTTGTTTTTTTGACATGGACAATAATACATATTATATGCTGATATGTGTACATTAAGGTACTCACGCTAGATATAAAACACTACTATACGACTCTCATTTGAACAAAAGATCTGAGAATAAATTTATTTCTAGGTTTTCTAATTTAAAAATTTATACAAAATTTTCATTGAAATATTTTCTTTATTTTTTTGTTTTTATTCTTGAAATAAATTAAGAATATCATTTGCAATGATATTTGTCGGTCTATTTCCGTCGATAACATGTAAATGAGAACTAGGTATATGATTACGATAGATAAAATCAAGTCGACGATGAAATTCTTCTTGTGTAACTAATTGTTTTTCTTCTAATGTAATAGGAATTGATCGTTGAGCAAGACGTCAACAACGTTCTATTTCATCTACATAAATATAAATAATTAAAGCTGGTTGTACAAGATAATTAGACCATGAAATTTTTATTTGATTATTTTCATTTAATTTTGCTAATTGATAAATTATTGTCGATGGCCAATATCGATCAAGAATATTTATTATATCTGATTGATTTTTTAATTCCAAAAAAATAATTAAATTTCCTAAATTATAATATGCACGACGAACAGATTCTAATCGTATATCAAAATAAGATCGAAATGATAAAAGTCGATCGGGTGGTGTCGATAATAAACGTAAATTTTTTTTTTACGTATATTTAATTGATTATATAATTTATTTGACTAATGTTGATTTACCACAACCATCAAGACCTATAAAAAAAATTTAAAAAAAATTTCCATCTAATAAATTTTAAATGAAATTTTTTATACCTTCTAAATCAATACAATGTGCTCTATATTGATCTTCATGTAATTCATTATTTTAAGATTGCAAAATTGTAATCAGTTGTTTTTCAGTATTATCTAATATCGTTGAAAATATTTCAATATTGAGAATTGACAAAAATTCATTATTAATAATATGGTTACGAAGTATTTTCAAAATTTTCATTTTGTTTTTTGTTAAATTTTCAAGTTAATACAGAAAATTAAATTCTTCATTGATCATCGGTTTTTGTTCCCAGAACTTTTCTTTTCTGTAATATAGAAAAAAAAAACACCAGCATGTAATCTATTTTTTGTTGTTTGGCTCTTTTACTCAGGAAATAAACATAAAAACAAATGCTAATACAATATATAAAAAATTATTTAAACCATATATCAGTCCATTTTAAGTCATCAACAGCAAGAGAGAAAAATCTCATTCGGATATTCCGAGGCTTGGAATAAAATTTTTCCTACTTGTGCTTAGCATAATCCTAGTAAAATTAAAATGTTAAACACGATGTCACTGCTGTTACTAATCACACACAAAATTGTTTGATTCTGTTTATTTTGGGACACATTTTTTCACTGTCCTTTTACTTAATTCTGGAGAAATACAATAAGGAAATAGTTTATATATTCTAACGACATTCCAGTGAAAAATATTTATCGAAAAAAATGGTAAAGAACGCGTTTCACTTGCATAGGAAACTTTTTTAAAGAAAAAAAAACGCTCTACATAAAAAGTGGAATGTGTTCCAAAATGGAACGGTCAAGAATGCGTTCTCATCGTTAAGAAACGTTTTCTTTTCTTAAGAAAAGGGCTTTCACGTTCACGGAACGCGTCCTTCACTACTACAGTTTAAAATGATGAAAAACGCGATCCAAGATCAGCTTTTCCTATGAGAATCCTCGAGGAGTTCCAAATGATTGACAAAACCTTCAAGGAATATTTGAAAAGCTAAGCAAAAAAAACGAAAAATCCTTGTAGATTGCCTAGGAACTGGAGCTTCGTAGTCCCTAGGCAATCTACAAAGATTTCTCATTTTTTTTGCCTAGCTTTTCAAATGTTCTTTGGAGATTTTGTCATTCGTTTGAAAATCCTCGGGGATTCTCATAAGAAAAGCTGATCTAGGTTGCATTTTTCCACGAAAGAATGTGAGAAAGGATTTATTAGATTTCTAGACCCATACAGAAACCCTTAACAAAGATAAACCAGGACACTGTTAAATCTACCAATAAAATTTATATAACTTAACCAAGAAGCATATCCTTATCTAAATTCAACAGAGAAAATATTTCTCTATCTACTCAATCTGGAATCACTGGTCACTGTCTATAATTAAATCCCACGGAATAAAACTGACTGCTTCTATTAAGATGGAATAAAAACTAAAGGAAAACTATCTCTAACTCTACTAGATGGAAAAAATGATTATTTTCATTGGTATGAAATAAAATTAAAGGACAACTATTTCTATCTCTACTAGATGGCGAAAATGTTCGTTTTTATTAAGATGAAATGAAAACTAAAGAAAAACTATCTATATCTCCGCTAGATGAAAAAAATGATTTTTCTGATTAAAATGCAATAAAACTAGAGGAATCTTAATTCAATCTTTACCACATAAAAAATGATTATTTTTATTAAGATGGAAAATAACGAAAGGAAAACATGATTTTGTTTTTGATTAATATCGAAAATAACCGAAACGATGCTAATTCTCTCTTTACTACTTAGATAAAAGAAATGATTATTTCTATTAAAATGTAATAAAACTAAATAGACAATACAATACAAATTGTGGGAAGACCTTGTTAAGTTCATCAAAGAGAAGAATTATTGTATACTCGTTTGCCGAACGACTCTGAATTTTTTCTAGAATCCTTCTTATTGTTACACACTACGCTTGTGTCTATTTTTATTGTTTTTACCAGTGTATTGTAAAAAAGACTGTCACAATATTGACAGCTAAAAGCTCAACGTTGAAAACAGATGTTGATAAAAGAACTAAAAGTTATGATAATAATTTTTTATGCAGAAAACAATGAGAAAAAAATTTAATATATTTGAGAGCACTGACGAACTCATTTGAAGCTAATCAATATTCTTTCTCAATATAACGGAATAATTTTACGTAGGTTATGAAACGGACGAGAAGGTGTTCTGTATTTTTGAAACTGATTTTTGAATTCACGAGAAAGCATTTGACAATTAGGAGAATACGTTCTTTTCTCCCTAAGAATGGCGTTGGATTTTCTGGAATGTGTTCATTAGTTCGAAGAATCCATTTTCAAGTATTTCTTGAGAGTAGGTCAAAGAAAACATTCTCATTTTGATGGAGTCCGTTTCAAAAATGAACGGTTCAGAAAGCTTTCCCTTCAGATAAAGAACGATTTTGAACCAAGAAAAAACCATCCCACAAAAACTTGGAACGACAAAGAATGCGTTCCTTCAGATGCATAACTTATTCTTGTCACTCATGAAGACATTCGCCAAACTATAGAACGCGTTCTTCATGGGAAAGGTAACTTTCCATGTTTTGCTGAATGCGTTTACTTCCGTTTTTTTCCATGGTTATTTTTCACTGAGTATGATATTAATATGTGATCTGTAATCGTATATCAACAATGTCTGACTGATTGAATAAATAGAAAATTATATTGAAATGAGATTAATTTAACAATCAGTTAGACAAGTAGAGAAAATGTTGAATTTTCTTTTTTTTTTTAATTTTGTTAATAGCTTTTTAAAATTAAGTATTCTTTATGATGAAATTTTCTAAAAGAATATTTAGAAATAATATTATCTTTGAAATATAATTTATTCATAAGATAATCGTTTCATTAAATCTCTTTATTCTAATTTATAAAATGATTTCTCTTTATAAAACAAAAAAAGAATCAAAAAATTAAATGAGTGGTTGCCAGAGTCGAGCTATTGTTAATAAACAATAATTTGATGTTTTGCTATGTTGTTGTAATATATTTCTAATATCATTGATATTTAAATCATATACAGATTGATTATTTATCTAGATTAGAAATTCTTATTGAAAAACTTTTTTATTTGTAAATAATAATTAAAAATCTCACTTTTAATATAATATCATTTTCTTGAAGATATTTTATATCTGTTAATGATTCAATAGCTGTTACTTGACAAATATATTTTTCTCGTTTAGAACGAACTTGTTTAAAATTTGTTTGAATTGAACATTGTAATAAAGGTCGTCGACCATTAAGAATTGAATATGGAATTAAACAAGATGGATTTAATTGCACTATACTTATTGTCATTGTATAAAGAATAATTTTTCTTGGATCATCTATATTAAAAGTTGATATTGTATAATAATTAGGTAATGATTGATTAAATAGATTTGGTATAATAAAAATATTTTCCTTATCATTATATTCATTATCACTAAGCAATGATATATTATTATCTATTTGTTGTATTTGAACAGATGATAAAGTTAATTGATCAAGCATGATTGTAAAATCATGAGAAGAACATTCATTATCTAATTGATCAAGTAAAGCAAGTACTTGATTTTTATCATATTGTTCAACAATAGGAGGAAAAGGTAATTGTCTTTTTATTATTTTATTTGTATTAATTTGTTCACGTGATAATAATGAACGTGGAAAATAACAATGATTATAAAGGAAAACATTTGAAGGTATATATTGTAATGAATTTTCCGTTGAAATAACTTCTATTTCATTACCATCAATACGTCGAGCTATTGGTTTATATAAAGTTTTTATTATTGAATGATTTAATAATAATGATGATGATGATGATGATGATGATTGATGTTCATCAGTACTTAAACTAATATTTGTTTGACTTTCATCAAAAGATATTTTTGATAACGTACTAAAATTTATTGTATTCAATGATGATGTCATCATTGAAGAATTTGACTAGAATATTATTTGATGAAATGTAAACTTTTATTTTTAGTTAATTTTCTTCTTACTCGTTTTTGACCATTTAAATGTTGGATTAATTCTTTGGTATTATTTTCAATTTCACTTGTTGTTTGTAAACCAATTGTAATCGAATCATTATTATTAGATTGATAAATTTTTGATGTTTGATTTCGTCGATTATTATTATTATTATTATTATTTAAAGCACGTAATCGTTGATCGAATTCATCTAATATACTATCATCATTATTAAAATTTGTTTTATATTTAAGAAATTTATGATATCGATCAATTGTACCATTATCATCGAATGAACAATCATTATTTCTTTTTTGAAGAAGTTCTTGTAAAAATTCATTTGCTTGTCGATATGTTTTCATACGACGATCATGTACTTCTTCACCACTTTTTTGCATACCTATTCGAGATGATGTCCATTCATATTTTGCCATAATAGTACTATTAAGTCGTTGAACATTTGAAAAACTATCTTTATCATTCATAGTCGTTTGTGATTATGTATAGATTATACAATGAGAATAATAAAAAATCAAATAAGAAAGAAGAAATGAAAATGAGAAAATAATTTCAATCAGTATATTAAAAAGAAAAAAAGAATGAACATGTTAAATAAACATAAGAGATGACAATAAAGAAATAGTAACAGATGTCTTATACATACATTCAATTTACTTATGTGTATATGTAACGTTGATAATGAAAAAGAAAAAAAAAGAAAAGAAATAATCAAATAAATATAAATAGAGAAAATGAAATTTGATGTTATTTAATAAAAAAGTTTCAAAAAAAAAAGAATTCTAGTATTAAGAATGATGTTTATTTATTGAATTATTAAGAGTTATGTGTTTTCTTTTTCTTAAATGAATTAAAATCAAAGAGTTGATTTTAATTTTAATTAATCTATTTCAAAAAATTCTATTAAAACATGAAGATATTGAATTATGTCAATTTTTAGTTTGAAATATTATTCTTATGATTTTGTATATGAATAGAAATATCTTTTATGATAATCTTTCAATTTTTAATATTAATTATAATTAAAAAGCTTTGATAAGAGTTTTGTCCTTAATCTTTGACCATGAATACATCATTACTTTTATCATAAAATCCTACAATTGAAATGAAAAAAAAAAATGACATTGAAGACAAATCAAATGAAGTTGTGTAACATAAGAAACTCGTATTGACGCATATTGAATTATTATAAACATAAATATTTTCTAGACGCATAAAAATGAAATGAAGGTCGACAAAGAATTTTCGGATGTTAAATGAGCTAGATTTTTTACCCTTGTTTATTGAATATCTATCGAAAACGTCATGATATAGGACTGAAAACTTAACTATAAACTCTTCAACATACATTTTCATAGATTACGATTAAATAATTGTTTGCTGTATTCCTATACGATTATGCAGATTGTACTCAATGATTATAATAAATGATAATTTATCTTTCATATTTTATTTCATGCTTATTTAATACGAAAGATTTTCATTTTTGATTTTATCTATCATATCATAGAAGTTAAGAGACTGTTTTAAATCAATTTATTCAAACAGATTTTATTTGAAATAAAAATAACTTGAACTTTATATATACTAGTGACAAAAAAATGGAGTTAGAGTAAAAATCATATTTTCTAATATTTATATCTACGGTATGTTCTAATACGGCAAGAATAGTTATTACCAAAGAAATTTATTTTTGTTGTAGTTTCTTAATAAATTCCCTTCGGCTAACGTGTACATCACGAATTCATTCGATGTTTGTGGGAATAAAAAAAACAACAGACTAAGAACAAAATCATCAGCACTAACACAAATTAAAGCTATTTGATAATCTCTTCCTATGCCATCATTTGCCTAAAAAAAATATATCAACAACTAGATTTAACTATAACCCCATTCACCGATAAAAATAAATAAATAATCGACTTCAATTTATTTAAGTGTATTAATCTTTTGTTTGATCTGAAAACTCAGTTCTTCTATCAATGGATCTTCATGTACTTATTTCAAGTTTACACTGGTTTTTTTTCATTTAATATTATCACCATCATGATGTTCGACAAATAAATAAATCTATTTTCTACCAGGACTATCGAATAAATTCAATGACTTACAAATCACAGTCAGATAAAAGTTGAAGCAAAGCAATAAAATAAGATTCTTCAATATTATTCAAATACAATGGACGCAATAACCAACTGTTACAAGTACTTTATCGAAACTATGTAGAAATACCAAACAAAAATATTTAAGAGCATAACTCAGATACGGCAATAACTAATTGATTACAATTTCGCACATATAAAAGACTAGAAGATTCTTTTTCATGCAATTACAACAATCACAAGAAGGAGACGGTTCAATCCATCGTTAATCAGTGTTAGACACAAAATTAAATCCAATCTGCACATCTATTAGTTTATTTCTATAAAACTAACGAGGAATTCTATTCAGGTGTCAAACTTCGATTCAGCTCATTCGACAGAGTATAGTGAGGTGGTGACAAGCTAAAAATATTATCAACCACCAACTCTTCCTGGAGGCGTTATAGACATTTTTCTTTACAATCCAGCGAAAATAAGTAGAAATAGGAAAATGCATAACTCAGCTTAGGAAGGTCATAGAACGCTGATATTTTTTTTTTTGGAAGATAGTAGTAAAGGTCTACTCTGTAGCCTGAAACTTTTAGATCGGAATCATCTTTCCTCTAAGACATACAGCACTTTTTGTACGTAAAGGTTTTTCTAAGGCAAAAGGTGCGTAGTATTTTTCTTTTACACATCTTCTGTTTCCTTCATTGTATACGAGATGGAGTGAGAAGAAGATAACTAAGTCTAAAAACCTCAAGAGAATGTAAACTAGGAATGGTAAAGTTACGTTTAAGTTGAAAGTTGATTTCAGCGTAACTTTTTCACCAGAATGTAAACACAACACTTGCAAAAAAGA
>CAJNOL010001839.1:0-34109 GCA_905250125.1 Rotaria sordida
CTCGTGAACGTGCGCCCTTTATTGAGCTCATTTATTAGTTGGCACACAGCGTTCAATCAAATCGCCACCACGATTGTGGTGACAGATTGTGTTGTGGTAGCTTCACATCGATTTTTTTCTCTTCTTTGTTATTCTTATTGATTTTTTTTTCTGTTTGAATCAAAACCGTAGGTTTGGCATAAAGTCCATCGTTAGAAGCGAAAGAGAGGGATTTGTTCTCTGCCTTATCAATCATCTTGATAATGAGTTCAATTAGAAAATTTTTTTAAATTTGTCAATATGTCTTTTGAGTTGCTAAGAGAAGAAGATTAGTAAAAAAGATTTGTTCGAAAAATTAACGCAGAAAAGAAAAGTAGAAGAGTTTATTTCAATTGTTATTCAGTTTCGTTAAAATAACGACGAAGATTATTTTATGAAGTATTGCTGCGAAGAATCATATGATAGTAGACTCCACTTTGTTTCAGTAAGTCTGCGTGAGTACCACTTTCTACCAGATGTCCTTTCTCAAGAACGCAGATCAAATCGCACGAACGAATGGTCGACAGACGATGAGCAATGATCAGTGAAGTTCGAGTTGGATCGTCTGTTTGAGCTCTTTCAAGAGCTTTTTGCACGATCTAAACATATTGGAAATGATTATTTGATTAATGAGCATGATAAGAAAACGAGCCTGTTCATTGTACGAGTCCATAGCACTTGTTGCTTCGTCTAGCAGCAATACTTTTGGCCGATGAAGAAGAGCTCGAGCAATAGCAATACGTTGTTTCTCACCACCTGACAAGTGGCTACCTTTCATACCGACTCTAGTCTCATAACCCTGTTGTCATGGTGCAAAGACACAATCAAATATCATGTGTTATTCTTCACTCACTTGAGGTAACTGCTGAATGAAATCATGAATGTTGGCTTTGGTAGCTGCGTCGATAATATCTTCAATCGAAGTATTCTCTTTTCCATAGGCTATGTTTTGAGCAATAGTCAAATTGAACAATATAGGCTCTTGACTAACGAGACCAAGAGTTGAGCGAAGCCATTGAATATTCAGCTTTCGAATGTCAACACCGTCGAGATACTAGATTTCATTAGTCAAGTGTTTCCACTCATACTTTGACAGCATAGAAGAAAGGTACTTACGATTCGACCCTGTATAGGATCGTAGAATCGTTCTAAAAGCTGAATGACGGTTGATTTGCCACAACCAGATGCACCTTTGTATATGGATTATATAAGTGCTTTGAATGGTTAAAAACTAACTTCAACATACCTACAAGAGCCACACGCTGGCCTAATTGACAAATACAAAGATTTAATCATAAACTAAACTTAAAATATACGTTATAAGCTCACCAGATTTGATGATCAATTGAAATTTATCCAGGATGCAGGATGTCGGTCGAGATGGGTATGCAAATTTGACTTCACTAAATTCGATTGCGCCTTGAAAATCACTCTACCATCGACATATTTTAACAATGAGATAAGAGGGATCTATTCAACGTCGAGACTTTTACGAAATGAATTACTTACCAATTGTTGACCATCAGTGGAACTATTATCAATAGCTGATGTTCGATCGAACAAACTGAAGAAACTTTGAGCTGCTGACAATGAGTCACTCATCTGTCGCGTTCTAAATAAAACACTTGCGAAAACATAGTTGATTGACGGAAGTACTTACAAAGTCGTGATGCATCGTACGGATTCCAAGGCAAAAATGTAATAGGCAAACACCCTAGAAGAATATGTAGATAAAATAGATCTTAAAGCTTTTTATTTGTGTACTTATTCAGGTTATTCATATTCAGTTCTTTCTGTTCAACAAGTATGAAAGCCTGCCAAAAGATAACCAACTCGATCAATGGTCTCGTTCCCCAATAGAGACTTTGTAATAGAGGGGATATTACTAGATCATTTCGATGAATTCTATGGCCAGAAATATTGCATGAAGATTAGGGAAAAAAGTTATTGAAAGACTGACTTGAACTCCTCAAGAACTAAATCAGAAAATTGACGCAGAAATTCTGTCTCACTTGCCAATTGTTTCACTGTACGCATATTGTGAATGATTTCGACAGAGAACTATTAAGAAAAGAAGATTCAACATCAATATTTCAGTATACATGATATGTTAATCGACATGTTTCTCTTACCGAATTTGCTAATCCAAGAACACAATCACGGCGTTTATTCAATTGTGCTTTCCAACGTATTTGCATGAAAGCAACAAAAAACAAAATGATAATATAAAAGAATAGGATTAATGCCAACTGCCAGCTGAACAAAAACGCGATAACAATACCAACTCCGAATGTCGCGACTGATTCACAAACGATGCCTAGATGACTGCCAACCATTTGCTGAATAGCCAATGCATCAGATGAAAGACGGTGACAAATAGCTCCAGAACTATTTTCAGGACGATCAAAGAAAGCCATTTCTTGGCGTAAATAGTGCGCAAAAGCTTTAATGCACATACGTTCAGTTAATTTCGAGCCAGACAAAGCAAATGCGGTGTACTATTCATGCAGAAAATATAAAACATTTTATGCCATATATTCCTACTTGAATAAAACGTATAATCAAAAGACCAATACCCATGAACAAGAAGAGAAGAGAAAATTTCAAAATTTTATGACTTCGTTCTTCGTAGGTACACGTTCCAAATGCCTTTGAACAACCGATGACGATACTCTTGGTTTTTCTGTGCGCGAAAATGACTTACGGATACTGTAAGAGAGAGTAGAACAGCATGTATGGTTTGACTTGCCCCAATTATGAGGCAGGTCATGCAGCCGATCAGAATGATGATCCATTCGGGACTATTCATAAACAAAAGTCGCAAAAAGACAGGTTGACAATTCATATCGGATGACGCCTATTAAAAGAATATTACGCATGCAAAACACATCTGGACACAATTAAATTCATGTTCTTTACTTTATTTTCGTCGTCAAATTCACTATAGCTAGGATGCAGAGAATGTTCAGCTAATCGAAACAAATGATGTTGTTCAAAATATTCTCTTTTTTTGAAATTCTGTACGTACATATTTGTTTTTGATCGTAATCTTCGATTGGTGCAGTGTTCGTTTTTCCATCGATATCATTTTCTGTGTTTTCGTTCTGTTGAGCTCTCATCATCTCGCAATATCGACTTCCTTCTTGTGACATCAGTGCCTCGTGTGTACCTTGTTCGATAACACATCCATTATCCAAAACATAAATTTGATGTGCATTTTGAACTGCTGATAAACGATGAGCGATCACAATAGTTGTCCGACCTATGCCTAACTTTAGATGATACGATTGGAACAGAAAGATACGTACAAACCTTTGCATGCTTGATCGAGTGCTTCTTGGACAATCTTTTCATTGGTATTATCAAGAGCACTTGTTGCTTCGTCCAACAAAAGCAAGGCAGGCTGTTTGACAAGAGCACGAGCTAAAGCGATACGTTGCTTTTCACCACCACTCAACTGAACACCACGTTCACCGACAATTGTGTCATATTTCTACGAAAGCAGAAAACATTATGTATGTCATTAGAGAAGATCATGTGATGCAAACATTCGGTAATTGCATTATGAAATCGTGTGCAGTGGCTTGGCGTGCTGCTTCATTAATTTCGGCTCTTGTTGCATTTTCTTTACCAAAACGAATATTTTCATAGATGCTTGTACCAAACAGAATCTATATTAAATAGTATTAAGCACAAAAATCAGAAAACAAAGAGACAGACGTACAGGTTCTTGACTGACAACACCCATCTTTTGTCGGAGTTGTTTGAAATTGCAATCAGTGATCGACCGATCATTAATTGTAATGCGGCCCGATAAAGGTTCATAGAAACGAAGTAGGAGGGAAACACATGTGCTCTTGCCTATTCGATCAACAAACTATAGACTATTAAACTCCAATATGTTTTTTTTTTGCAAAATACCCACCAGAACCACTTAAGCCGACTAAAGCTGTTGTTTCACCGGCACGTGCCGTCAATGTAAGATTTTGTAAGACCAAGACGTCCGATCGGGCTGGATAAGCAAAATTGACGTTGTCAAATTTTACATCACCATTTATGTTGATAGTTTCTTCAGCAGAAACTGAATTTTGCGATATTTGCGTTTCATTCATACTTGTATTCTTTTCCTAAATGATACAATAATGAAGAGACAAGATCGTACATTAGGCACAACTGTACTTCATCGATCAATCGAAAAACAGGCGCCAAAGCACCTCGAGCTTCTTCCAACGATTGAAAAAAAGGACCATAAAATGTAGTTTTAGTGATAGCCCGTCCCAAAATAATCACTATCTACTCAAACATCAAGAATCCATCGGTTTTTAAAACTTTCTTTGTGAACTGAATAACTCACCACTAGAAGACCATTGAAACTGAGTCTATCAGATCCGTCGTGATGCATGAGAAATAAGCCAAAGGCAAAACCAATCGAATAAATCATGTATCCTACCAGATAAATCCAACCATTGAGAAGACCAAATGCAGCACCCTTTCGTGCACTGCTCCTACGAGTCGGCCGTAATTCGTTTTCGTATCTAGATTCACAATAAAATCCGAACATGCTCATGATTGACACGTTACAAAGTTTCTTTAACAATATATATATATATTTCTTACCGTTTTTCCTCAAAGTTTTCACCATTAAGCGAAAGCACACTACGAAGAGAACTGAACACTTCTTGAACGATCTCGCCAGCTTTTGAGTACGCATCCAATTCGTTTCTCGATTCTTTGACAGTAATCTTTTAGAATTAATATAAGCTAAATCAATCATTAGTAGTTGTGTTTACCTTTGAAAATACATATGAGCCGACGATAGCAAACGGCACTGTACATGCTATAGCAAATGTCAATTTCCAGTTGATGATTAGAGCAACACAAGAAGAGCAAATAATGGAAAATAATGCTGCAAGCAACATTGATAATTCAAAGCCAACGGCTTTACTCATATTGTCGATGTTACTATGAGGTAAGAGAGCCAGATATCATTTCTATTGCAAATATTGGCAGAAAATGACTTACTTGAACAGTTTGACACTGAACTGACTAATCGAATTTGTATCGCAATACGAAATATTCTAGAAATGAGAAAGAGATAAAGTGAAAGCATCAATTCACATGTTTCATAATCAACTACCGTGGATTTGTAATTGTTGTTACTCAAAAAATAGTCCCTCGTTGTTTTTTCAAATTGTTCCTTTCTTCATCATCGCTCATATATAAGCTCTTTTTTTCAAAAGGTGCGCTGTGCATTTATATTTTTCCCCCTCAACAAAAGGTATTTTTTGTTCAATGAATTTAGTCTTTATTTTTTCAAATCTCCTAGAAGTATATGAAGCCATTAGACATAATTCCCACGTTCTTTTATTTTGTCAATTTTTCTCTTGCAATATTTAAACTAAATTCCCTGTCATCCCTCTCTCCCGCCTTCGTAATAGAAGCCTACAGCGCTTCTGAACTGTCCAAGCGCTCGAAATTTTTAGGGCGACTACTATTACGACTTTCGTACAAAAATTTTGCAAAAATAAGTAGAATATGAATTTCGATACTTTAGTCTTCTTAATTACGATAGCCTGTATGAATTTGAAAAGAATTCCTTTAGATTTATTCAATATTGACTGAATGTGTTGTATTTTTTCACCGTCGAAATATGCCATCACATCCATGAAAGAAACAAATATAAATCAGTGAATGTATGACTAGTGGATAATAATTATTTCTCTTTCAATATAACGACGACTATACATAAACGTGTTCTTTACAGCTGCAAGTGTTGGTAAATGAAATATTGGTCGTCTCTAAAGTTTATGTCTAATGATGAAATTTCGACATCACCAGGGGCATTTCTCAATTGCTGAAGGCAAAATTAATGCTACCTTATAATTCGAAGAGCAGAATTAACTGTTAAAAAGTTCGAAATTATCCCAGTCGTAATAGAAGCCTTGAGAGCTTCTAATATATCTTTCACATCCATCCTTCCAAAGGGAGCTTCTAATGAGGGAAGGGAGTTTACTACAATATTGAAGCTTGAATATTAATAATCTCAGAAATTTTAATTTTCTGATCTGAAACAACACATTGTATACGACGATGATTTTACTAAATCCATTGACATCATGAACTGAAAACATAATGGAACAATCTACGACGATGTAAGAATGAGAATTGCACCGGGAAATAGTTGAGAAAAAGAAAAAAAATTGAAAATTGTATCTGATTGTCCTATAGAATTCTGTGATGTTTTGGAAAAGAAGAAAGACTATAGTTTTCGAATATAAATGCTTTCAGTATCATCTCTACGGAATTAAAATACAAAACATCATGGATCATTGTGACTATAATGGGAACCTATCTATGCTTTTTGCAATGTCTTTGGGAAACAATGAGCATCACATCGAAAATCCTTTGAAAACGTCACAAGCTGTGTTGCACATAATGCAAACTCCTAACAATATGTGTCATAATACTTTGAATACGATAGAGATAGGAGTCAGTTTTTTCGCAATATACTTCGACAATCCATCTCAGTTGTGTTTCACAATACATCATTTTTTAAAGAATAGCACTGTGTATAGTTTCAAAGAAAGTTCAAGTCTAAACGATAATAATGATTGAAGAAACCGAGAAAACAATGAGATGGTCATTAATTCCTTCCCATTCGTTATATCTGTGTCAATATGAATGTGTTTAACATACGCGTTGCAAAAATGATTGTAAAAGACGAATACGTATCCGAGAGATCTGTCGTTTAGCGGCCACAGTGAAGAGACAATATTGAGCAGCAATGCACACGAGTTGAATTGAACCAATGACTATATATATTCAAAGTGCAAGCCATTCTTCTAGTTGATGACTGAAAAGTTAAGTTTTTCCTGCTTACTTAACAGCCATCGTAATGATTGCTTCACATTTTCACGAAATTGGATCGTAGGAAACGACCGTAATAACGATGAGGTAGTACTGTCATTTGGGCAGAGTCTGAAATTGATGAACAGTGAATAATGAAAAAAGCTGGAATGCATCAATGTCTTCTGCGATCAATACTTACTTTTGTAATGAATCATAGTTGAAAATATTTGGCTCAGCATTCCATGGACATCCTTTGCTGTTGTTAATACTAACCGATATGTTTTGCTGTGAGGAGCATCGACCAATAAACGATTGCAGCGCAAATGCGCTCGTAAGTCGACTAAAAACGACTAAAGATGCTGTGGAGCTCATGCCATATAGTAAGACGAAACATAATCCGAGAAATATCATGATAAGATCCAGCCGATCGGCAAAACGAAACTATCAAAAAGTTAAATAAACACTTTGTTATTCACTATGTATTCACTCTTAATACACTTACCAGTTGAAAATATCCAATAACTGGCTCGTTTCTAGTGCCATCATTATCATCATCCAAATTTTCATACTTCTGATCAATCTTTGTGAAAGCAAAATATTGACGCCAATTGAACAGTCTACATGAAAAGTATATTGTTGTTGATACCTCTTTTAATTTAAACTCTCGCACTTCTTCATCTGCTTTCGTAGAGAACGGCCACATTTTTGCTCGTTCGTTCACATACTTTTCACTCTTCACATCTCACAAGTTCCTTCTATAGTTCGTGTAGGAACATCTCTATGTTTTCAACTAATTCTCAATTAGCCGAAATAATCATTTCTAACAGCTCAAACTAATCCAAGTTAATCAGGTATGAATGGTCAATACCCAATATGTGAACCACATCAGGAAAATTATTCCACAGGTTACATGATTTCTATGGCTTTATTAGATTTACACGAGCTTATGATACACGCCAATTCATCCAGCAGATGTACCATGGAAAAGGGTGTGTGTGTGTGTCGATCTTCTCTTCACACCAGATGTAACCCACACCCCAAACTGAATTTTATATACGTTGTGCGACTTTTTATTTTCTACGAAATGGTAAAATATATTGGAAAAAAAATTTAGAATTGATGCAAAAAAGGGATTACACCTCCAAATTTTTAATGATTTTTGATAGCTTTTCAGTAGAATATGAACATTTTTAGCGGTTTTCGTAGCCATAGCATAATGATAAAACATAATAAATACGATATTCTAGGTCAGTGTGAAAAATTGCATCTAACCATATATGTTTTAACAAAAGTTTTTCCTGCCCAAAATTGATCTGTGATCCCCACAGCTATACTTCAAAGAAATATTTCTCCCTGGTTCCCCACAGGTCAATTTTGGGCAGGAAAAACTTTTGCTAAAACGTATATAGTTGAATGCAGTTTTTCACACTAATTCCGAATATCGTTGTTAATGACACACACTCTTCTTCTTCAAGACAAATCATCATCTGTATATATTTGGGAAAAAATGCACAAGAATCACACACAACAAAGAAGAAAAACAAACATATATCCTCCTCTTCCAACGCATCCTCCTCTCATGTATCACATGCCAACCATGATCTCTTACTCAGAGAGTGACTCATGTGAAGAGAGACGGAAAAAGAGAGACGGGAAGAAAAGACCAAGAAAAAAGAAAAAAAGAAGCAAAAAATGCAACGAAGAGTGTTTAAAAGCTCATCTAGAACATGTATCATGGTGGCAGTCATGACAATCGTATTTATTATGCTTTATCATTATGTATGGCAATGAAAACCGCTAAAAATATTCATATTCTACTGAAAAATCATCAAAAATTCGGAGATGTAAGCCCTTTTTTGAGTAAATTCTAAATTTTCTTTTCAAATATTTTTTTTAGCATTTAGTATAGAATAAAAAGTTCCATAACATTTATAAAATTCAATCTGGAGTCTCCTGATCCTGCTACACAGCGGGAGGTACACTGTTTTATGTGAATTGATCAAAATGATCCTTTGACTCATGTTGGCTTTATAAAATGTAAGTTGTTACACAATATAGTATATCAATATAGCTTATTTTATTCAGTTTTTAATTCTCTATGTTCCTATGTATGCCACGAAAAACTTCAGTGATCTGCTGGAACGCAATTTAGTACATCTTTTATAGGATACTTTTTCTTGTTTTTTCCCAAAAAGATGTGATAGCGCTAAAAGCTGATATTGACTAACTTTTCGTAGGAAGGATATTAGAACTTAAAATTTTAGGGTTGGTGGTTATAGACATTAATGTGTTGAATGAACAAAAAAATCGAAAAAAAAAGTTTATCAAGTGCCTCGTATATTGGAGTAATACTCAATCAGTTCATGAAAGCCCTCTTAAACATCATAATTTCTCCTTATATTATCATTTAAGCACTTTCGAGTGTTGCATTTATGAGCGTAATAAAAAAAAAAACTTCTCTTTTACTTGTTAATCGCCGATCGTCTTCGATTGCTATTGCTATCGTCAATAGAAAAACGATCTGCAGTTGGTAATAGTGGCTGCGTATCACTCATCATGTGATATATTATCTTTTATTGAGAGAAATTAAGAGAAAATATGCAAATAACATAAAACGATGATCATGTATGATGCGCTTGGTTGGGCGCACGTCTTTTGCCTATACATAATAGTCATTGTTAGAAAGAAAAGAACGACTGCAAAATCTAAACAAGTAAAAAAGCTACCAATTGTGTATGAATAATCGACGACATAAAGCAAAAAAAAAATTGAATGGTATATTCGATTCGTCTTGTCGAAATAATAACAACGGTAGAAAGACAATGGGTGCATTGTTAATGGAGAAATAGAGTCATAAGCATCAATAAGCATAAATTGATAAGAATTAACATTGCAATCAGTAATGGTAAATGGCCAGTCTGGTCGAGGATTTCTTTATTGACCGGTAGACACAACTTTTTTCTGGACTGCCCGTTTTAGATTTGTTCAAGACTTTTGCATGTCGAACCGTTTTTACTGATATCAATGACTATTTCTATAGAGAAACATTGGTTAGAAAATTTCTATTAAGGAAATATTCATGAAAATAGTCGTAATATTCATTCGCATCGTTTCTCTTAAGGTTGTAGGATGCATTTTTTGTATCTGCGCATATCTTTTTCTTATGTAAGATAACATTGTTCTACGTGTATTAATAATTTTTATAATTATTAATATATTATAATATAATAAACTTTTTCGGATAGTTAGCTAAAAATTTTTATAGCTAATTACCGAAATCAGTCATTGAATCAACAGATTCAACAACAAAATGGTTGCATTCATGAACTTATGTCTAAATGTAATGTGAATATTTGTCAAAATCAACCCTATGTTTAACCAACATCAGTTGTTAATGTACAACAATTGAATTTATCTTCTACATCAATTAGACGTGCATTATCTTATGATACAGAAGATGATTTTACATTAATTAAAAGTAAAAATAAAAATAAAAAAGTTAAACAAAATGAAAAAAAGAATGATAGAATGAAGTTTAGTATTAATACTATAATTAATAATGATAATGTTGATAATCAATAATAACTTTTAAGTGCTTCTCCTGATATGTTTCTAATTAAACATCCTAATAATGATAATAATATTAATATGAATAACGCTAACACTATAAATAACAATAATCAAATTACGATACAATCTGAAACATTATGCTATGGCAAGGCATCTTTTTACTCCATTTATTATTAGATTTTATGTTACGAGCATCAATGAACAAAAAATTGTTGAAGAATTGATCGATTTTATTAATCATAATAAGAACGAAGTAGTTGAATTTGCGGGATATCGTCGGTCCACAGCAAAATTTTGTTCAAATGAATGTGATCTGTTGTTACTCGTCAAAGATAGCAATTCCTTTTGCATCCTCTATAACGATGCTAACTGGCCGAGAATGCTAAGCAATAGTAATTATACTATTGTTATACAACCGTCAAACTCGGCTCAGTTATCATTATTAATAAAAAATGTCGATTTAAGATTAGATTTTAATGATTTCACAAATGATCTTAAAGAAAAGTATCCATCTATTAAAAATGTTATACGTATGAAAAATAAATTTCAGAAGGAAATTCGTGTAATTAAAATCGAACTGATATCAACCAAGGATAGAAATGAATTAATTGAATTGAGTAAAGTAGTGGTTAATGCTCTATGTTATAATGTGGTTGAGTATCTTGCTCCGGCAATGGTACTCATTTGTTCAAAATGTTTAGGATTGGGTCATTTTAGAAGAAATTGTAAGGAAGACAATGATACATATAAAATTTGTGGAGAAGTTTGTCATGATTTGAAACAACATATTTATTCTAAGACAGCTAAATGCATACACTGTAATGGCAATCACAACTCTAATGCAATGAGCTGTCCGGTTATTAAACAATTTCGAGCAAATTTGACGAAAAAATTGTTAACTACGACAGCTTATACCCAATCAAACCAAACTCATTCATTTATTAATGATAATCATAATTATGCGTATAATCCTGCAAATTTCCCACTCATGCCGACTCCACAAAATTTAAATATTGTCAGACCTAATAACGTATTAGTACAGAAATTAGATGCTCTAAATGATAATATGTTGAAAATTAATAAAAAGATTGAAGATCTAGTATTAAAAACCAACACATTTGAAGAATTAATGAAAAAGAAGGTTGAAGCCGACATCCTAACTATGAACAAAATTCAAATTTTAGAAACGAAAGAAGAAAGTAATAGAGGAGATATCCAAATACTATCAGAGACAATGCTGAATATGGTTCAATTTATCTTAAAATTAAATATTGAACAGAATGGTCGAATTAATGATGTCGATCTCAAATGCATTTTAGAAAGACAAAATGTACAACTGTTGAAATGTTTGGAATTTAAGCCCCCCCCCCCTTCAGAAAAGTCGATTTTCGTCAAAAAAATCATCTTTGAGATAAACATATGAGCATGTTGCCTGATTTGTCTAATGTACGAATTCATAAAAATAGTTTTGATTTTCGAAGGTTTTTGGGAGTTTTACGAATGATCTTTGGAACCACTATCCATTCCAAAATACAAGGCCATCGTTTGCTTTTTGAATAACTTTTGATAGGAACAAGATAGAGAGCTGCAGTTTTCACCGTTGTAAAGAGAAGGTCTAGGCGCATAAACACGTGCTGAAATTTGATTGGTCAGCGATAAAGCAATTAGATTAATTGTTGATGAAAATTTTGAAAACGATTTTCTGGAGCCATTTTTCAGTTGTTCTTGATTATTAATGTGATCGTTCGATAGGAAATGTTGTTCTCTTTCGATCTGCTCAAGGCCGACATTGCTAGCTTGCTCCATTCAAGAGTTATGAGAGTTTTCCTGAGACCCCCAAAGTCAGTCCATCGACCTAGGATCGCCCTGAAAAGTATCTAGGAAGAGGTAATTCATCATGCTGAGTTGACTGGTGAAAATCGTTTTTCGGTTTGAAATGATCTGACTCTATTATCTCAATAATACCAAAATTTCACAATCTGGCGGTATATAGCGTAATGAGTCGACGTTTCAGGAATATTGAGACAACAGTGCTAAGTGATTTCGGGTCTAAAGACAAATACCACCATTCAACTCAGCATGCTGAATTACTGCTGCCAAGATGCTTTTTCTGAGTGATTCTTGGTCGATAAGTTAAAAAAAAAAGGGGAGTCTCAGGAAAACCCTTATAACTCTTGAATGGAGCGTGTGGGTGTAAATCTTCTCTTGTTGATCATCCACATCCATGCCCATACTTGAGTTTTTGCAGTCTTTCCATTGTTTACGAGTAAACAAAGAGATGATCTTTCACATTTTTACTATAATTGCTTGAAAAGGATATTATATGACTGGAAATGAAGCGATACGTTTTTTACTTTTTTATATAATGAAATATCTTTAGAAGATAGATGTAGTAAATACTGGGATCAATATCTAAGTGCTTTCAGTGACTCGAAGGACGCAGTACTTTTAATGGAAGTATTGAATTGGAATGTATTTAGAAATGGCTGGGTACAAAAAGAATATGCTATTCCTAATTTGAGAAAATCTAAAAGATTTATTGAGCATACTTCAGTATTATCAAAAGCTTTAGAATGGTGTGCCAATAACGCGGTGCAACATTCTATTCCGGAATTTTGTGTTTCTGGCCTACTAACGCTAAAAGAATTTCCTGAAATATTTTAACGTTACCATACCTTTTTATGACACTCTCTACTTCCTAATAGTTAGGTACGTATTATATTTGTTATCATTTTTTTTCACATGTGTATTAACTGTGTTTGAAGTTAATATTTAAAGCATTAAATGTTTTTCTTTCTCTTTTATTCTTTACAACAACGTCGACTGATCTTGTCTTTTTGTATTTCTCTATCTCTACTTCTATTTCTCTTTTCTGCTGTTACATCACTATCTTTTTATATGTGATATTTTGTAATCTATGAGCCACGTACTGACAGGATCCGATAGAGGTCACCAGTTTTATGCAGCAAATAAAAAAAAATAGTCGTAATATATTTTATCAAATCACTTCGATATCAAACTATTTTATCAAAACAAATTGCAATCACTGTTCTTCATTATAATTTATTACATAAAAGATGTAAAATACGTTCTGATTCCTTCACGCAATATTTTTTTCTAACATCTGCCTAGAGTGAAAGAGGATTATATTCACAGTATGTATACTAGATATCTAGATATATTCTATTCTAGAATTTGAGCTTCCTACTGATTATCGTCACGGAAATATAAGCATAACCAAAGTAGTAAGAATTTTTGAACTATAATTGGAAAAATTATGAATGAGAAAATTTCTATTCATTCCAAAGATCACGGCTACACTACAGTGATATATTAACAGGGTTGCCACCTCGTTAATTCAGAAAAGCAGAAAGCTCAGTCAGAAAAAGCGCGAAAAAACGAAAACAAAAAGTCAAAAGACAGAAAATTGTGGAAATCTGTTTCTATGAAACTTTCACATTCCTATCAGTTTAAATAACTTTTTCTTCTCTCTATGATTCTTCTTTATACGCAAAGCTCCAAAACACAATGAATGATAAATGAAAAAGATGGATATTTTATTAAGCACATCATTTTTTCACAAGCAGTTGCATTTATCCTTTCAATCGATTTCGATTAGAAACTAGTTTTCAGACAACAAATGTGTATGCATGTTCGTGTGACTTTGAAGTATTTCAATGAATCTATATTTCTGCACTGAGTGAATCGACTGATATTTGATTGCAAAACTCATTGGACATCTATACCGTCTCCGAAAAAAAACTTTCAGTAATATCGTAATAGAACACAGAATGAATCATATAAACAAAAAATAGACTGTAAAAGATAGCTAACTAGAGACTTACATCAGAGTTTTTGTGCGTTGTAAATTTTATTCTTTGATAGATTTTATACAAATCAATGTATTTTGAAGGCTCAACCAACATCACCTTGAAGTTTGCAGACACAAAAAGAAAGTTGGAGTCGTTCTATACAGCTAACACAATCTATACCATAGTAATGGATTTTATTGCCTCAAATTTTTCAATAAAAAATAAACTAAAGTTTCTCATATGAAAAAGCAGAAAATATGGTAACCTTGCATATTAGCAAGAGTATAATATATTTTACTCAAGAACTGTACAAATATGAGATGTCGCTAATTTCCAAATTTTAGTTGATCAGAAGAATTTAATATTTTAAATCAATAATGTATTTCATATTTTATTAATAACAACTTTTAAAAATAAGTTCTATTCCAAATATACTAATGAATTTCTAATTCAATGACTCATTATATATATATATATACATAATCATAAACTATTGATCAAACTAGCGTTACCTTTCGAAACAAAAGACTTGCTACTATCCATAAGCTAATAGATTGGTTAAATATGGAAGTATTGTATATATCATATTTTCAAAAGAAAAAAGAAAACAGATTCATTAAATAATATTTATTTCATTATTATAAATTTGCTAAATTATTTTAGAATGTCAGCATTATCATCGAATACAAAATATTATAAAGAAGCATATAATCTTTTTCAACAATGTTCTTCAAATAATGATCGTCATGATTTAGCAAATAAAGTTTTTGAAGAAATAACATCAACAACATCAGATACAATTAAAATAACAAATGGATGTTCACGTGAATTAGAAAATTTATTACCATATGTTACATCATATTCAATTTTAACAATATTTTTTGATCGTTTAACATCAAAAGATCATTTAGATGAACTTATTCGTGATCGTTCAGCATGTTTTGTATTAGAAAAACTTCTTGTTTATTTACCAAATATTTTATCTCAAGAAAATGAACAAATACGTATAGGATTTAATCGATTATTTGAATGTATATGTGAAAATTTTCATGATTATATACAAGAAACTGGTACAAGTCATATAATAGCATCGACAATTTCATTTCTTCATCCATTAATTTCTTCAAATGATATTAATAATAATAATAATGAATATGAAGAATTAATTGATGGTGGTCAAACAGAAAAAGAATTTTTTCATCTATCATCAGAATGGAATGTAATGGATAAATTACAACAAATAATAAAATTAATTAAAAAATCTCAAAATTATAATGAATTTGTATATGCAACATTATTACGTACATGTGGTTATCTTAATAAAGAATTTTATAAAAAATTAATTAATCGTTTATATAAAAAATATTATACAAATTTAAATATTGAACATTTATTAGATAAACATTCATCATTTATATTTGAAGTTATTTTAGAATTTTCATCAAAACAACGTGATGAAATAATTTATTCAATTTTTTTAAATGATATTGATCAATTTTATTTACATCCAATTGGAAATTTTTTTTTTAAACATTTATTATTAACATTAAATAATAATGAATTAATTGAAAAAATTTATCCATTAATAATTGATGAAAATAGATTTAATAAATTTATTCAACAAACTCATATACATTTATTAATTACATTTATTCGTATATGTGAAAGATTTCATTGTCATTATGAAGAACTTATTAATCGATTAAATAAATTTATTAATAAAAATAAAAATAATATTAATGATTTTATTCCTTGTTTATTAAAATTAAGAGCAGGTAATTTTTAATATTTGTTCGATTTTGAAAAAATAATTTGAATCTTAAATATCAAAATAATCTACTGGACAAGAACTTTGGCACGGTTATTTTTAATGATTGGGGTATCATCTCGGATGGTTTCGTCGTTAGCTTATTGCTGCGGAGATACTGCTCCTAGTCGACTCTACCCAATGAAATCACCGGAGAGTCCCCTGAAAAATACAAAATCCCTGTCGTGAGTCCTCACAGGAGTTGCATATGTCAGGATTCCCTTAAAACTCCCCTAGAAGTTCCCAAATTTTAGGGAGTCCTTCTAAAATTTTCATAAGTTGGAATTTTTCAGAGAATTCCAATGGTAACTTCCGAAGCGACCCTGATAATACTCATCAATATCCTAGAAAATCCTCGCGAAGTCCCTGAGGAATCTCTGAATCCCCTTTTAACTCCTCCAGGGATTCTTCTAGGGAGTGTCGACTAGGGACACTTTTACAATCTTTTTAAATGAATGACGTAGTAACAGAAAAACTGATTTTCGCCTGGAAACTTTGCATAGAGACAAAACTTAAGGCTAACCATCTCAAAAAAAGTCACTTTTCGTCAGAATGACCGAATTTAAGATGAATATAGGGGGAAGATATCCCGTAATCTGATCTGTTGTAAACGATAAAAATTTTTACTCGGCATTTCGTTTTTTCCAGAGATTTTCGAAAATTTTTGCCATTCCCTGTTTTTGAAAAAAACCAAAAATCTTTTTACATTCTTTTCTCGTTTTATAGGTTTTCGATTGTAATTCCAAGAATTCTCGAAGCAGCTTCATTGTAGCCAATAACTAGTTTTTGGTTTGAAAGCTTATGTTTAGGACTAGCCCTTCGCATGGTCCATTTTTTAAAATAAGCTTTTTTATCATCATATAAGAAAACATCTCTATATAGAAACAGTATCATTTTTGTTAGGGATTTTTGTAGTCATTGAACTTATCATTCCTTTTCTTCGCTTAAAAAGTAAGAATTTAAGAAGAGCTAGCTCTAAATACAAGCAATTTTACCATAGCTTTTCCACATCAGGTCCAACGTATCTTGAAAATTTCATGCAATTTGAATATTTCGAATCTGAGATCGATTTTTGAGGCGAGACTTGCCTTAACAAGAGTAGCTTATTATGAAAGTTTCAGATCTTTCGATTTGTTTTTATTCTGAAATAAAAATATCAAATCTGCCGATTTATAAAAGATACACGATTACCATAGTTATATCTTCTGATAGGAACAGCGATATTCACAAAAACCTATTCTCGTTAAGACTTATTTCTATGTACAAGTTGCACGTCGAAATTCACAAATTAGTTTTCCCGAGTGCGACTACGACATTCTATTGAAAAATGCAACATGTCAACAGAAATAAACTCTAACGAGAAACCACGCGAGTTACTAAAAAGTCTTTCCGGCTGAAGATATGATGGTTCGATAGGGCATAGCTAGGAGTTATGAGCAAAACTTCTGGTTTTACTTCTGAGTCTTAGTTCTCTTGAAGAAACAATGACGTATTAGGCTGTCTATCTCAACCAGTGATCTTGATTATTTGAAAGTTCTACCTCAAAAGGGTAATTTTTAAAAGTTTTTTCCTAACTTTTTATTTTTAGAAAATCCTGAAAATCAAATAATAACAAAAGAAGGTTCACTTGTTGTTCAAGCACTTCTTCGTGCTAAAAAAATTGATTCATTAACATCTCGTTCATTTATTTCTTTAACTGGAGAACAAATATCATCTATAGCTTGTCATCCAAGTGGTTCTTATTTACTTTGTCAATTAATTCTTAAATCAAATTTATGGTTAAAACTTCAAGAAAAAAATTTCTATAATAAACTTGATAAATTCTATACAAAAATGGCTTGTGATAAATCTGCTTGTTGGTTTGTAACACAATTATGGAAAAATGCTAAAACAATTGAACAAAAACTTCAAATGGCTAAAAGTATGTCAAATGATTTACAATTACTTCGTTCACATACATATGCAAAATTTATAACATATGAAATGAATTTAATAGCATATTGTTCAAGACCAGACCAATGGAAACGAAGTATTGAAACAATGATTAAAAAACATTCTTTACTTGATAATTTAGATGATGATGATGATGATGATAATAATAATAATAAAAAAAAGAAAAAAAGAAAAAGAACCTAAAGAAAAATATTTGTTTTTTGTTTTTAGATGTTTTATAAATATCTTATTCTTTTAATATTAATTATTCCAATATATACAATTGATATTGAATTAACTATACTTATTTCAGCTAATCAACGTGAATGTTTTCATGAAATATTACCAGCAGGTAAAACAATTGAAATTGAATATGAAGTATTAGCTGGTGGTGATATTGATATAAATTATTGGTTTTATTCACCAACAAATCGTGTTTTACAATCAGATTTTAAAAAACGTGATGGTCATCAAACATTAAAATTAGAAGAAACAGGAGAATATCGTTTTTGCTTTGATAATTCACTTTCACGTTTTCATCAAAAACAAGTTTATTTTAGTTTAAGAATTGTTGATGAACATGGTAATAGTGAAGTTGATCATGTTACAGAACCATGGATGAAAGATGTTGATCGTGATGATCTTGGTGATTTACAAAGTAAAATTGAACATTTTAAAGTAAGTTTTAATTTATAAATATAAATTTGTATATGTATATTGAAGTATTTTTAAATCATAGTAAAAATTTTCGATATTACTATTATTCCTTTCAAACATGAGGAGCAGGGCTCTCGATACGGGGGCTGGCCCTCCCGCACGAATTGAAAATCTGTTTTACTGTCTGGTTAATTTTTAAGAAGACGCTGCTGGGGGGGATCTTCTCAAGCTACTCCCCCCTTTTGGATCCGGTCACCAGTTTTTATGAAAAACTAGGAAATTTTCGATAACTATTTCTGAAAAGTTTTCATTAACGGACTATCTGCGAAAATTTATGAAAAGTGTCAGCCCGCCTCCCTCCACTCTCAAAAACAATTGAGAGCCTTGATGAAGAGTCGTCGGTATTTTTTGAATAAATTTTGATAGAGAGCTACGGTTTTTATCATTCCAACGAGAAGATCCAGGTACATAAATACATGCTGAAATATGACTAGCCAATGCAGGATCAATCAGATTAATTATTGATAAACAGTTTAAAAAACGATATTCTGAAACCATTTTCAGTTGACCTTGATTGTTAATATAAACAATAGATAGCAAAATTTGTTCTCTTTCGATCTACACAAGGCTGACATTGTTAGCTTGTTCCGTTCAAGAGTTATAAGGATTTTCTAAAGATCCTTGATTTCAGTCAATGAACAGGGGATGACTTGGAAAAGCATCTAGGCAGGGATAATTTATCATGATGATATTTCGTTTTGGATTTGAAACAATCTGATACTATCATTTCAGTATTTTCAAAGATTACTAATCTGCCGCTATGTAGCAGAATAAGTCTACATGTCACAAATATTAAGATGACAGTATCAGAAATGGTTCACATCTATTGATCATATTTACAATCAAGATCAACCGAAAAATGGGTTCAGAGTATCGTTTAAGAATTAGTCTAATTGGTTCGATGTTGACCAATCATATTTTGGCATGTATTTATGTGCCTGAATCTTCTTTTTGTAATAATGAAAACTGCAGGTCTCTATCAAAATTTATTCAAAAAATACCTACGACTCTTTTTTTTTAAATGGATTATAGTTACCTTTTGTTGTCTTAATAATCTAAAAAGATTCATTATATTCTCGTTGGGGAAGTACCCATATGATTCAAACAGGTGGCAGTGTGAACAATTCAGTGATTACATATTGTTAGAAACCATAATTTCAAACAAAAACTCGTCTAATACTTTTAGATATGTTATAATCCGGTTGTCACAATCAAGAACTCAGAATTAATTCTAAAGCATTAAAAAAAATTTATTCAATTTCTAGAATTTTACGAAAACATTTTTTGAAGATTCCATAAATCGAGACTATCAGGAAGAACACTTTTACCTTTCAGCTACCTTCCTATACACTGACTAATTTCAAGAGCTAGTATTCCATAGATGCTAAGGCTCAAGCACCAGGCTTTTCGTGTATATGTCAAACAATATAATTACTCCATCATAGCAGCGAGTTCATTAGATACAATCTATATTCAAATTCCCACTGATTACAATTGTACAATGAATTTGATAAGAACCTTGAAATTATTCTATAGACTATGAAAACTTTGTAATTTTATCAGTTAACCTTGACAGGTGTTGCTTTAAAAAAAATAATGTCATATATTAAACTCATAAGGATGCACATGCAACGCGCGTAGTTTTTTTTTGTTTTTGATATTTTATAAATATATGTTAAATTTAAATAATCTGAATTTTGAAATATTATAATCATTTCAACTTAGGATACTTTCCAACGTATTTGGGATAATATGGAAAGTGCTCAACGTTATCAAAGAGTATTTAATAATTATGAAGTACATGATCGTGTTATAGCTGAAAACAATTTTGAACGTGTTAATTTTTGGTCAATGGTTCATTTATTTCTTATGATAGCTGTATCGATTATTCAAGTTGTAACTATTCGTAGTTTATTTGAATCAAAATCAGCATATGGTAAATTTTTACGTGGAAAAAAATAAAAAAAAAAAAAAAAAAAAAACCTATTTTAAGACAATCATATATATTTGTATGTGTGTGTATGTGTGCGTGCAGTTGTTTTTATATTCGTTTATTGACTCTGAACATTATAAAACAAAAGTTTACGAACAACAAAATAATTTTTTGAAGTGTTAAAAGTTAAAAGATGTTTTTCATTGTTTTTTTTCTCGTGTTATTAACAACAAGAAAAACTGATAATAATTTTCTTTTTTTTTCTTTTTTTTTTCTTTTTTCAACTATCGTTATTTTTGAGTAGCTGCCGTGAAAGAAGTGTGTATGGTGTTATTTCTTTTTTCGCATCGTCATTGTCCTTTTTCTTTTTCTTTATTCAGCCGGTGTCTGTGTGGAGAGAAGAAACGGGTAATGCGTTTTGCATGTTTTGTTTTTTTTTTTCTTAGTTTTAAAATAACATACACGCGTTATGCCAATACGAAACAACCTGCTTTTTATTAGTTTCTTTACTTTTCATTTTCATCCTTTTCTATCATTCCTATGGATGGTTAGTTCGAATAAATAAAGAAAGAAGATGGCGTAGTGATAACATGTCGAATGGAGTAGGTATGTGTGCACCTTGAAAGTAGGAATAGTCGTACTTCTTCTTCTTCTTCTTCTTCTTCTTCTTCTTTTGTTTCATGACTTGTTCATCTATCTGTGTGTACAGAGTGAACATATGAACAATGCAGTCATTTTCATTTTGTTTTGTTTTGTTATTCTTTGTAGCAATATTGTTCTAATGAGCGAATGTCCTATGATCATGTAAAGTAGGAGGAGACAAAGAAAGAAAAAAAAGAGGAGGTGCCAACATCAACATAGACGACTGAACATATTTGTATTGTAATCGCTTATAAGAGACATTCGTTTTAGTCGACAGTTACTTGCCGTATAAATCAAAAAGTATTTTTTTTTTGTTTTTTTACTCTGTTTTTTGTTTTCTAATAAAATGAAAAACAAAAACAAAACCCTAGATCATTTATGAAAAAAACAAATCGAATATATATAATATGATAAATATGTTTTTTGTCTATTTTATTGAAAAAACATAGACAAATTAAATAATATTGAGAGAAAAAAAATAAAGAGACGAAATAGATCATTTTACATTCTTAATGATTTATATTATAGAAGGAGAGCAATCATTTTTATATTTTATTTACTTTCGGATGATTGTATGTACCCGCATATATTTGTATCAAGATTAATCTTTATTTATGTGTACCTATTAATTTTTGTTTTCTAGATTGTTTTTATTTTTTAATATATCTTTCAAAATTCCTTTAATGACAAGTAACGGTTTAGGCGTGAAGGAACCACGACCACGTTTATGTCATCTTCATCGGTGGCCAGATTTTTCTGGTTATGGTTTTAATTTACATTCAGAAAAATCTAAACCTGGTCAATATATTGGTAAAGTGGATCCAAATTCACCGGCTGTTTCAGCTGGTTTACGTGAAAAAGATCGTATAATTGAAGTTAATTTTGCTCCTATTGGAAATGAAAATCATAAACAAGTTGTACAAAGAATAAAAGAAGGTGTAACGAGAAATGGTACAAAATATCCTGAAGAAGTTATTTTATTAGTACTTGATCCAGATGCTGATGAATATTATAAAAGTAAATCAATAGTTGTTAAAAGTTCAGATCCAAATGTTGAAAAATGTGAAACAAAAAATCCAGATGAAACAAGTTAGATTTTGTAAATAAATATTAATATTTACATTTTCTTTTATATAATAGATCATAGTGATCATTCACCTTATTCATCGAACAGAAATATTAACAAAACAAATGATTCACCTTATTCATCGGACCGAAATATTAACAAAACAAATGATTCACCTTATTCATCAAATAGAAATATTAGCAAAACAAATGATTCACCTTATTCATCGAACAGAAATATTAACAAAACAAATGATTCACCTTATTCATCGGATAGACATATTAACAAAACAACTGATTCACCTATTGTACGACAAACATCACAACAAAAAAAGCCAAATGAATCTGATCGGGACTATAAACATGTTACTGATTTTACCCGTCCACAAGTCACACAAACTAGAGTAAGAAATATTATGCTAATAGAAAAGTTATTCCTTGTAATTCACTTTTTTTTTTGCTTTACTTTCATTCCTTTACATTTAATGATATTAATTAGTCATTATTCCAGATATATTTTTCTATTTTTACACACACCTGAAAAAAATGATACAAGTATACAAAAAACAAAATGTATTAGATAAACTTGATATTTTCTAATAAACATAAAAAAATGACACGAAATAATAAAAAACTATTGCTAAAATTTTCTAAGCAGACTACAACCTCCAGAGCAGGTTCTGAATCCGAATTCGAAAATTTTAGACTCAGCGAACTCTAAAGCAGAATCATTAAATTTTTTAATTTCTTCTTTGTGCTAATAACTTTTTGAAATTATTCTAGTAATTTTCTCTAAGAATATTTCTTTTAGAGTGTTGATTCACCTGTGACATCACGAGCATCCAATCAAAATTATATGAATTCTAATGATCATGAAACTAGTACCCAATCAGCTCATTCTACTCCAGCCAGAAATAAACGTAAAGAATTTACTTCAGTGAATATTTATACTACATTCGGCGTCAGAAGTCAAGCTATTGGGATGTTTTTTTTTTTGAATAATTCACTCGATATGCAAGATAATGCCATGTAGTTTTTAACGATCGATTGCCGAGACTCTAAGGTATCTTTGAAAAAAATACGTTGTATTTCTGGAAGTTGGCATAATAATCTATTGATTTTTTTTTGTAAGTATATAGTCTCTTGAATGTGTTCTCTAACGGATTAGATCCAAGCAAAAGTTAGTTTTTACTTAGATCACGAATTTCGGATTGGTTTTTACAAGCACTAGAGTTTCTATAGGTTTCGATCAGGCATGAAAACGCAATATAATTCTGTCAAAATGCATCCGAATTGTTTCAAAAAATTAAACTATACTTCATTTTATATATTGCGGATGATTCTGTACTTAGAGCTAACAAGGGTTCTGAAAAACTTATCAAAACCGAAAGTATTTTCTACTGATTTCTAAAGTCTCTCTTAAGATTGGTGATATGAAGCATAAAAAATGGATTGTATTTTGATTCTTTGCATCAGTTCGTATCTATTTTAACAGAATTATGATGTTTTCCAGTTTTGATGGTAATAATCAAAAATCATTTAGCTGACTTACTGTAGAGTTTCGTATGATAGTTGCATTTTTTTCGAAAGCTAACGTACTCTCAAGAGACAGTCTAATCGATAAATTAGTCTTTTATATCTTTCTTAAGATGCCTGACCGAAATATCTGGAAGCCTTAGCGCTTCTGGAAAACGTCAGAAACTCATGACCTGAGCAAAAATTAACTTTTGTTTGGATCTAATCCTGTAGAAGATACTCAAGGTTATATACCTATGGAAAAACATCAATAGGTTGACATGTGAAATTTTCAGAAATACAACATGGTTTTTCAAAGATTCTCCGAAATATCGATCTTCAGAGTATTGACTATCGACCACTAAAAACTGGAAGCCTTTGTGTTTCATTCCAACAAAATATTTGAGTTCCATGACTTCTAGCGCCGCCGATAGTAGTATGAATACATAATGAAAATATTGTGCAAAAAATTTCCTATGCTAAATCTACAGGTACAAATATATCTCAATCATCATCATCTGGTAATGGATCCGGAGGATTAGTTGACCTTCGTAAGAATAAACAATATTGTTTTTGTTTTTTTTTCTTTAATTTAAAACTGTAATTTTTATTTTAGAAATGTCCGCAGCTGAATATCGAGAAAAATTAAAATCACAAAATGTTCGTAAACGTGATTTACCAAAAAATGCTCATATGTCTATGAAAGAAAAACATGATCTTATTGATCGTTTGTAAATTTTCTTCGATGGATAAACAAAAAAAGAAAAAATTTGAGAATAATAATAATAATAATAATAATAATAATCGAAAAAAAAAGAAACTGATTTTTTTTGCCAATCTTTTTATTAATTCTAAAGCTATTTCCTACTCGTCTAGTGTTTATTGTTATTTCTACTTTTACTATTTAAATCGTTGTGTATGTGTTTTTTTTTTCTCTCTTATCTTTGTACTATTTTCTTCTCACTGGAAGAACTTTCCATACAGTACATAACAGTGAATTTTATTCAAATTAATTGATTCTTTATAGAAGAACAAAAAACAAACAAACAAGCAAACAAAGACGCACATATTTGTACATTGTGATTATGATTATACTGATTTTATTCCACTTTTTTTTTCTTTGTTATTGTTTTTTGTCCAAAGAAATGTGTGATGATCTGTGCGTTAAATAAATAAAATAAAAATTTATCGAAATAATTTATCCTATCTTGTTTTATTTAGAGTTAATTATTATTATTTTTTTTTTTTTGTCTAAAGAAATGCGAAGATGATAACTATTAGTTTATCATGATTGAGTTAAGTTTATTTATTAATTTAATTGCAGAATTTTTTTTTTCTGGAATCAACAGACAAAAACGAGTCACAGAAAAGATCTGAGAATGAAAGGTATGAGTTTATCTGACTGTATGTCGATAAGAATTCATTTGTCCAGGTCGACGACAAACTATTTTATTATTTGGTAAATCTTGATTTGTACATTGTGTTGCTAAATCTGAAAGCCATGTACCAATTGTCCATATACGTTTTGCTTCATCTTCTGTAAAATCAAATGAAAGTAATTTTGCCATAATAACATTATTTGTTTCTAGACATGGTGTTGTTGTTTTTGAACTTGAACATAAATCATAACCAGTTTGATGTTCAATTAAAACTCGAAGACCAAAAAATCGACTATCCATACATGAATAATCATAAATAATTGTTTGTTTTATTTGAAAAAAATCAAAATATGGTAATAAATTTCGATTAAATTGATAAATTAAATTACCATTATTTGATTTTGTTTCAAAAACACATTGATTAAGATCTTTTATATGAATAAAATTACAATAATCATCATTTATATGTAATTCTTCTTCATCAACTTTACCAATTGATGTACGAATATCAAATATATCATCAAATGTTTCTGGATAATTTGTATTATATTTTGATTTAACAACATCAATATGTGTATATTTTGTTGAATATTTTAATAAACGTTTAACAGAAAAAAATCTTTCATCATTTGTATTACGTTTTAATTCAAGTATTAATCGTTTTGTTTGATAACGTAAATATAATCGATATGTTAATTGTAAATCATTTGTTGAACGAAAACCAGCACATGTTAATTCATATTCAAACATTTGAATATTATTAATACCTTTATTTTTATTAAATGTTATTAAAAAATCTTTATCTTTACGTGGTCGACGTTCTTCATTACGTAATGATTGAGCACTAATAGTTCGATAATAAAGACTATTTGGATATTGATTTTGTTGTCGACGATTTTGATATGTATAAACAGTACCAAGACGAATTTCAACTGGTAATGAATTTATTTGTTCATTATCTCGAAAATCTTTTGATTTTCGAATAAAATCTTCAATAAATAAATTTTCCAAATGATTAATATCATCATCTACATTATCATCTGTATTCACTTTTGGAACACAATTCATTTGATTCATATGTTCAGGATTAACAATTCCTGAATATGGTATAAGTTGTATTTGTGATTGGGCGTTTGTTGCTTTTTCTATCAACATTCTTTGTTGTTTATACGAAAATAATATAACACAAAACTAGAAAAATTACTCCTTTTATCTGAAATAATAATCGATGAGTCATTTTATATGTACTTTACTCATTCATTCTGTTGTTACTTTTGATGTAGTAACACGTACGTGGCGGACATGAAAAGGACGAACGAAATATTAAGCCATGCCTTCCTTTTTTTTTGCATATTATGTAAAAATAGACAAATATATTCGATTTTTTATATTTTTTGTTAATTAAAGATTTAAAAAAAAATTGATCATGAAATAATATCATATGTAATAATAATTAAATTTATAATATTTTATTTAGTTTGAAGTAATTTGATATGAAATGATTATTCATATGTGTATTAATAGTGATGCAATTATTAGAAGGTTCTAGAATCGACGTATTTGGAAAGTTTCAAGCGACTAATGAATTTGTTTTCTTCCTTTCTTTGTTTGTTTGATAAAAAAAAATAAATTAAAATATTTCGTATTCGTTTCGCAATTTGTTTTTTTTCTAGAGTACAAATGTTATTATTTTGTTCTTTTAATTCATCAGATGATATGTATTTATATTTAGAATCGAATAGAATATTATTGATATTTCTTACATAAAGTTACTCGTTAACATCCTCTCGAATAACTCATGAGAAAACATTCACATCTGCATTATTACGTAGATGTTATTTTTATATTTTAAAATTGATAAAAATTAATATTGATATCGATCAATATTTAAATTTGAAAAATGTAAAAAAAAAAAGTTAAAATTTTATAATAATTAAATATTTTTTAGATTTAACCAAGACAAAGAGAAAAAAAAATAATTAAAAATCATGGGTGTTCTTGAACGTATAGCCGATATTGAAGCCGAAATGGAAAAAACTCAAAAAAATAAAGCAACAGCACGTCATTTAGGTTTACTTAAAGCACAATTAGCTAAATTACGACGTGAATTAATTGATCCAAAAGGTAGTGGTGGTGGTGGAAAAGGTGAAGGTTTTGATGTTGCTAAAACTGGTGATGCTCGTATTGGTTTTGTTGGTTTTCCATCAGTTGGAAAAGTATGTCTTACAATATTTTTAATCTTTATAAAAAAAAAAAAAAGAAAATAACCTTTATGATTATTTAGAGTACATTATTAACAAATTTAGCTGGTGTTTATAGTGAAGTAGCAGCTTATGAATTTACTACACTTACAACAGTACCTGGTGTTATACGATATAAAGGTGCAAAAATTCAATTACTTGATTTACCCGGTATTATTGAAGGAGCTAAAGATGGTAAAGGTCGTGGTAAACAAGTTATTGCAGGTATATTTTTATTACAAAAAAATTCTTCTTATAAAATATTCAATTTATTTTTTGTTTTTTTAGTTGCTCGAACATGTAATCTAATATTTATTGTACTTGACGTACTTAAACCATTAGGTCATAAACGTTTAATTGAATATGAACTTGAAGGTTTTGGTATACGTTTAAATAAAGAACCACCAAATATTTATTTTAAACGTAAAGATAAAGGTGGATTAAATTATCAAGCATTAGTACAACAAACATCACTTGATCTTGAAACAGTTAAAGCTATACTTGGAGAATATAAAATACATAATGCTGTAAGTAAGAATTATATATATTACGTCACAATTGAATCATTTCATAAACTTAATCTAGTGACTTCGGGACGCCCCTGGATAATGATGACTCATAGTACATATTCAAAGCACTCTTTCAACTTTAGTTTAGTTGCCTAGCGAAAAAATTACCATGAAGTAAAATTCAAAAGTTTTAAAACAGCTACATTCTTCTCAGATTTAGATATGAAACATAATCAAATTACCCATATTGTAAACGAAAGAGTTTAATAACATATATTTTTTAGTTTATTACTGATTATGTATGATTCATGTAAATCCTATTTTCCTAACTAACAACTATGATTGATTATAAATGGAAGGTAATAAACTTCAATTTCGTGGATGAGTATTAAGATGGATGGATAAGAGACCATTCATAAACAGCGTCCAGGTAAAAGTGGATATTGTGCGAAAAATCGAAAGCATAGTTTTGCAAAATTCAAACAATGTTACACATACTTTGGACTGTAGACTATTTAATAGCGTTAAAATTTTAAGTATTCAATTATTACTGATCTTTTCTAACAATAAAATTTTCTTTTTCTTCACTGTATTTTCCAAATTCTTTCGACCTCAGAAAAGTTTTTATTCAATAAAAAGATCACATTCAAAATCAATGTGAGAAACTGTATCGAACTATGTACGATAGAATTATTTTATATAGAAATATTTTTCTTTCGATTTTCTCGCCAGAAGGTCGATCTCAACTGAATTTTTTGAAAATGATTGTTTATACTTTTAATTCGTTCACTAGACTTATGAGTAATAATCGTAGAGACGAAATAAGTGTTTATATTCATAAAAGCAAGATTTCATATCGACATAATAAGTCACAACTTCTCACTGTGGATGAGGATTAAACATTTTTGAATGTCCTGACATTTTATTATGAATATTTTTTCTTTTTTCTTTTTACACAACTTTCGGGCGAAAGTTTGAAGCCTTAGTTTGTTTAACAGAATATTTTTTGAATAGAATGAATCAGTTGAATATGAATATGATGTTGAAATAATTGAAGATTATGCTACATGGATAGTTGATTATTTTCTTGAGTATTTATATGAGATTTTCGAGTGTCATTGATATTGACACTTCATTTTTTGTTATTGATGATTTTTCGGTATTTTGTCCTTTGTGAAACACAATCTAAAAGGAGTGTTGACATTTGAGCTCATATTGGATCTTCAAGGACGTCTTGCTGAGATTATTAAAAGTCTAAAATGATTCATGCCCATGAGGTTTCTGGAGTCTAGTTATTACCGTTTCACTGGATTTTCGATTCAGATTTCGATATTTACCAAGTAATCAAATAACCGCATTTCGATCTGAAATTTCGCCATATAAACAGATCGAATGACTAGTAGAATATCTTGAAAGTTTCGGTCGAAAAGAATGTTTATTCGTCGAGTTTACTTGAAAATCCAATATCTCGACAAAGGAACATTCTCTTCGGCTAAGACTTTCTTGATATTCTACTAGTCATTCGGCCTGTTTATGAACAAAATTTCATATCCAAATACCATTATTTTATTTTGCAGTAAATCCCTAAAGCTGAATCGAAAATTCACTCAACGGTCATAACTCGGGTCTATTACGGAAGCTCTCTTGTGAATCCAATACGAGTTCAAACGGTGGATATCAGTTCGAATAGTTCATTCATATGCATTAAGTCTTTACAGATCATGACAGATGTTGTTGATATACGATCAAAGACCATATATCAAAACATTTTGTTATAATATATGAGATACTTTCTTATTGTATTTCTGAAGCATTAAGTAAGAGGATGATTAATAAATGCATCCTAAGATAAACAGAATAAAACAATCTCCCTGTGATTATTGACAGCAACTAAATTGTATTTCACATTTTAATTCCACATGAATCATTTAATAAAAAGGAAGTGATCTATTGAAATAAGTAGATTCTTTTTAGAATAGGATTTTTGATTAGGAAAGAGAGGCTTTTTCTTCTCGTGAAATACCATTTGCCTTTCTCAGACAGAAAATGAAATAAAAATAAGCAGATAATGTCATTACGAAGTGAATAGGACTACTCAACTCTAGAAAATAATGAACGTCCTCTATAGATAACTCCTAATCACTTTAGGTTAGTTACCCATCGAACGACATTATCTGATATCAATTTCAAGAGTATTAAAAAACTTGTTAGATCTTTTAATAACGAATAATCCATAAGAAAATATACTCTATATAGTTGTCTATTTTTTTTTTTGTGTTTCTTAATTAGGATATTATTTTACGTTGTGATGCAACTGAGGATGATATTATTGATTTAATTGAAGGCAATCGTGTTTATGTTCCAGCTATATATATTTTAAATAAAATTGATCAAATATCAGTTGAAGAATTAGATATTATCTATAAAGTACCTCATTGTGTACCTATATCAGCTCATCATAAATGGAATTTTGATGATTTACTCGAAAAAATGTGGGTATATTTAAAACTTGTAAGAATTTATACAAAACCAAAAGGTCAATTACCAGATTATTCAGCACCTGTTGTACTTACACAAGGACGAAGTTCAGTTGAAGATTTTTGTAATAAAATTCATCGAGCTATTTTACAAGATTTTAAATATGCACTTGTTTGGGTAAAATTCATATTTTAAGTTCTTTTTTTTCTTTTAATTTAAAATGTTTTTTTTTTAAAGGGTGCTTCTGTTAAACATCTTCCACAAAAAGTTGGTAAAGAACATGCACTGTAAGTGTCATATATTCTTTTTAACTTATAAAAAGAAAAATTTTTTTCTTTTATTAACTTAGTCTTGACGAAGATGTCGTACAAATTGTCAAAAAAACTGGTTAAATCAATGTTATATTTTATTTATCATTAAATAAAAGTATGCTTCGATCAACAAGAATAATGATTGATCTTATTGTTATCGAAGCAAAAGAAAAAAACCGATCCTTTACACGAATGTGAAACACAAAATTTTGTTTTTGAAAAATATTTCTTAAATGTGAATCATTAAAAAAAAACAAAGAAATAGAGATAATCTACAATAATCTTTTTTTTATTATCTACCTTCAACTAGAAAATGAGATTGACATTTCGTATTTTGGATTCGAAAATAGTTTATCATATTTGATTAATTACAATGAAAGCGAATAAAACAGAACACATGATATAGAGGATGTGAGCAAAGTTTTATGACATTTTATCTTTTACAAATATTTAAACTGATAAATAATAGAAAATGTAACATGCGACTTTTTACAAAGTAAAATAAAACACAAGAAATCGTTTTATTGGCTGCATTTTACAATTCAATAAATGGAGCTTACTTCCTACGTATTTTTTTAATGATATATTATGTCCATGGAAACGAATATTTTTAGTTCAAGGAAAGGTTTTCTTAGGAATGGCTCGACAAAAAAAATGATGATACTTTCAACGCAGATAGATTTCGATAAGTAAAACAAAAGTTATTATAGACTCAAAATTTCTACATACTTCCTTAGGGGAGAGATATGAATCGCAAAGGCCAAAAACCACCACCAGTTTTCTCCGACCCCACAAAACTCTATACTTCATTTTTAGGAGCTGTAATTTTTTTTTCATGACAAGTAAGATCAAATCGACATGCATGTTTTCTCTGCACTGGTACTAATCTCTTAAGGGCTGTAGAACTACATAGGAACAGCATTTTGAAGAAGAAAAAAAAAATACACATTCCAATTTGATGAAAGTATTTGTTTAAAAAAATTGAGCTCGATCGAGCTTACCATGTGAGAGAAAAACTTCATCTTTTTTTTTTTATTTCAAAATTGATTTTGAGAAAAACACAAAACAAACTTTCCTGTATGTGTCATGACTTGTTTCCTGTCCAACAAAAGTAATCGAAAAACTGATCATGTTCAACTATATTAGAGATCCATGCTCTCAGTACCTTTGAAATGAGAAATATTCATTATTATTACAATAATTTTATATACAAAGAATAATCACAGCGCGAGTTTTTCTGCCAGGGATTTTGAGAGTAAGATTTAATAAAAGTACTAACGAACAATGAAAAGCTCTTATTTATATGGCATTCGAAAGAGGACACTTCGAAGCTATATTAGCAATACAAAACCAAAAATCAAAAAAATTTTGATTTTAACACTCGGAAAAGGGAAGAAATAATGTTGTGTTAAACACCGTTTAAAAAGTTCACTACTGAATTTGACTTCGAAAATTCAACTCTGTTGGAGTAAGAGCAAAATAATCAAGTAACAAGTCTATTCTTTATATGTTAAGTCCATCACCTAAAAAAAATGGGTCAACCATCCTCAAAAACATGAAAATTGATATATACGCATAGAAAGATAGCCGGAGATCTGATCTTTCATAAATGATATAATTTTTTATTTAGTATCTCACTTTTTTCCAAAAATTTCCTTTATTTTCTGTTGGATACAGTATGGTTTTTTTTTGATCGCGCATCCAAGAATTCTCGAAGGAACTTCATTGTAGTCAATGGCTCTGGCATGCTCTTTCTTTTCATTTGTTTGTTGAATATCTTCCGAAAACAGTATGATAGAAGGCTGAAAATTTCATGCTATTTGAATGCACTTGATCTAAGATCGATTTTTGAGAGAAGCCTTAAGCAATAAACATATTATGCACAACCTTATAGATTCACATTAGCAAGTAGCACAACATGAAGAAAAATCTTTTTTGAAGTAAATTTTAATGCACATTATGATGATTACCCTGCATTTTAGATTTTCAAAATAGTGGAATCTCCTTCATTGATTATACGTTTTTTAAAAGAACATCTTAGAAATGTTGTTTATTAGGGTAGATAAAATATAACCAATTGCTCTACCATAGTTTGATGAAATATTTGAAACACATCGTTCTTTTTTTTTGGCTACATTATAATTACGTTTATATCATGTGTAACTATGATAATTATCGATAATATTTTCAAACTGTCATTATTTATGACATTTCAAATAATAATTAATATCAAAAAATATTTTTGTTTTGATTTCTTTGATAATTATTAATATTATCCAAGAAACAACATGGTCATATTTTCATTAAGAAATAATCATTTTTATGATTAATATTGATTGCAAAAATGCATGCAAAGTTAGAATACTATTAGTAATCATAACATGATTTTGATAAATAGAAGTTGTCCTTGATATCGAAAGTTGATTATTGAAGAGAGTGAGATCTGACTTATGGAAAATAAGAAATAGATTTTTTTTTTCTTATTAATTAATATTAACTATATTTCTTTATTGCAACGAATACAAAAGAAGTTCTAATTAGATTAATTTTTGATACAGTATTAATCATGTTTGGAGCAAGTTTTCATGTAATGGACCTTATTATGAATCCACATGATACATTACCTATCTATGTACTTGAACTTTGTTCTGAGAAATTAGAACCGGTATCACTAACAGAAAGAGAAGAAAGATTGTATTCATATATTGAAAGTTTGAATAGTCCACGTAGAGAAAGCTGAACAAACATCGAATTGGTACAGTTATCCATTTATAATTCTAGTTACCATAGACAATGAACATAATTGATCGATCTTTTGTTCCATTATGTAGCACAACATCATCCACATGCACATCGAATTTAATACATCTTAAATAAATGAAAAATCATTCAAAGTTCAATTCGACGTTTTAAATTAATTAGTAGAGTGCAGAATAGCATCATAAAATAAATTCTTATCGATTGGTTGAACATCTTGTCTTATAATAATTGTCACATTGAATCTTTTAAGAGTACTCGCTCGTCGGTTTTAGACTGACCATACGGAATGATAGCTCAAAGTGTCTTCTCAAATTAAAGAGTCAACCCGATCAAAAGGACTTATTATGTATTTTCTTAGTTGATAACAGACAATCTCTCACTATCAAGAGTTCTAGAAAAATCTTATCGAATAGAGTCGCTGACGTTCGTATGGAATTTGCTGTTAAGTTTAAAAAAAGTTTTTTAATCGTAAAAAAAGAAAATGACAAATTATTTTCCTGCAGCAAGTAAGAAAATTCGTGTCACATCAATGATTCACGAGCTCTTATTAGAGTAAACAATTTAAACTATGC
>CAJNOL010001839.1:34209-52926 GCA_905250125.1 Rotaria sordida
AAATAAAAAGAAAATATTCTAATCGAAAATGTGCATAGTTTTTATATATTTTTTTTTGTTCAAATCTTTATTTTTCTCGTTTTGAAAAATGATCAGAAAACTGCACTAAATACACTGGAATTGAGAAAGAAAACAAGACGTACATGTTGTCCATTTGTATCGAAACAACGAAAGAGAAAAAATATACAATGTAAACCGCCCATAATGGATACTTGGCGATCTGGCGAAACGATTTTTACTGGAATTACACCCCTACATAGTGGACACCTCTCTGTAATGAGCATCTTCGTGTAGTGAACACCGTTATATAGTTCTACAGAGGATACTTTCGAAAAGTCCTACTGGCGTCTATGACAGGAGAGTTTTACTAGGCTTTAATAATTGTTGATTTTTTAAGAACGAAAACGCATAAAAAGAATGAACAATGGATAGTAGCTGGCCATTTTACTTACTAACATCGGCTAGATGTTAGAAATCACGTCTGCCTCTTGTAAAAAACTTAGTCTATCTATAGTGGACACTTCTGAAAGGTCTGAAGGATACTCACTATAGAGAGATTTTACTGTAATTACTCAAGTAGAAAGCAATCGTAGATCGTCACTAGACTATATAAATGATTCCGACACCGAATTTAGGAAATTAAATCGATTAGGATAATTTGAGATTCAATAGACTTCTGTGGAATTTGGAAATTATATTTGTGGTGCATTTATTTGGTCTGGTTGCATGTTATATAAGATGAATATTTCTTCGAGACAAAATTCGATACTATGTGCGAAGGAAGATTAGACATGGCTGCTCAACATTTTGGTTCATGTACCGACATGATAGTTTAGCAAATTTGATACTAGAGATTGTACGTGCACAATAGTAACTCTGGAAACGGTTTTAGAGAAAATATTTTTAATGAAATGAACGGCATCAAGAGTTTCTATTTTTGCCTTGGTTTCCGTCTTTGAAAGTGTTGAGTTCTACAAATTGTTGAATACTCAATGAGTAGTTCTTTAAACATCAGATATTGCAGAATCTCGATTTTGTAATCTTCCTTGCACTCATTGTCAATATTGTCGGAAGGTGAGAAGCCTTTCATTTTTCACAGAACAATCTTCTTTGCAATGTAAAGATTTTCGTCCTTATTAGCATGCTATGTTATGCGGTCGAAGACATCACACTGGCACCATCTACAATGAATAGTCAACGATAACAATATGGAGAAAATCCTCAGTTACAAATATTCCCATACATACTTCTCAACAGAAAATTGTACGAGTTTCTTACTCTTCTTCCGGTTCTATTGATACTTACATTCTCTCGATATATCATAATCTATCTCGAGATAGATAGATTCATAGAGAAAGAAAATTCATACATCAATAAATTTAATTAAGAAACGGGTTGTACATGGTTTACAAAAACAATATCCCTATTTCATTGACATTTGTTCAATGTGACAGCAATCGATCAGTTTGTGTTGAGAAATTTTGATATAACTAAATACCGGATAATATTGCGTATGTAATGGTACATGTTCGTATAAAGATCTGAGTTAATGTGCTGATGGTTTATATAGTATTCTATGATCTTAGAATATCGAAATTTAAGCGGTAAAAATCGAATTTATTTATGTAAAATTGAGTTAATGGGAATTTTTTCCGGGGTATATATGTTATTATGTCGATACAAGGTGGTACAAGGTGATACATAGGGACACAAGGTGGCATAGAGTAGTACATAGTCAGCTGTGAACCGCGTGATACAAGTTGTACTCGTACTTGCGCAGCCCTCCGTCATCCTGAGTTGCCTTCTTCGTCGCACAACTACATGCTATCATCAACAGCGTCCAGCGGCTTGACGGCAGCAATTGAATGAAAAAATGTTGAAGCAACATCTCTTTCGACAGCCAGATGCCAAGGACTTGCTGTCACACGCGCGCACATACCAGCTTCTAGAGCGTCAGAAGTGCATGTACAATACGAGCTTTGTATTGGTTGTTCATGTTCTTCGTGAAACTAAGCCATAGAGACACATTGTGAATATCAGTCATCTTTTCACGCAAACCCACACCACAATTCAGTAACATAGTTCAGATAACCTAGATGATGATCGAGATATGAGTCTTCTATCATATTTAATGTTGTATTTCACGTTTGAAAAGAATACTATGAAAAGAAAATCACGCCTCACTTCTTCAAGATCTATTAAGATAGTATGTGCCTATTTCACCATAGCGACTTCAGTTTTCTAAGTGTACACATAGCACGATTTTATCGTTCATGCAAAATACACTTAACAAGTTATGACAGAACCTAGCTTCTATTGATTTTAACAGAATGATAAATCATCTATGTTATAAAATATATATAATTGACATTGTTTTTACGATATAGTTCTTAACTTTTTGTTTGACTCATCTTTAATAATTTTAAAAGTTATAGAACTTTGTAACCCATGAAAAATGCTATTTAACAAGCTATAATAGAAACTGGCTTCGCCAGATTTTACATGTTAAAAGGTGATGCGAAAGACTATGGTATCATCATTATCATATGATAAATATTTGGTTGAGGAATTTCTGAAATGTACCTGAAATATAGTTAACTCAAATTTGGTATCAAATTTTTCACCGATTAAATTTCTTTCATCCTATATACGATTGTACTGGATTTAGTGTGAAAAAGTCCTATGAGCCAAATCACGTTTTTATGTGACCCTGTTCTTTGTTCTTTTTTTCTATCCGAAGTTTTATTTGTTATTTCACATAAAGCTTGTTAAATACAATTTACATGTTGGTCACCAATGTATTTACATGGTAACAAAAGTAATACAAATGTGTGCAAGTGCTATGATTTTTCTTTTTAGTTAAACTAAGCTAAAAATAAACGACTAATGAGTACAAAAAAATAATGATGTGTGTTATCAAATCTACAACTAATAATAATCAAATGAACGTAATATAAGAAAGTTGAATAACAATAATAATAATAATAATAATAGTAATGTCTCACAGAAAAAATATCACATAGGAAGACAATGATCACTCTGATTGATAGACAAATACAGAAAAAAGAAAAAAAACACCATTTAACTATCTTCACCTTCTTCTTCTGGTTCTAATGAATATGCTTCTTCAGCTGACATGTAATATTTATTAGCAAGACGTCCTTTCATTGCGGCAGTTGCCATTTCTGCTGCTTTATTAAATAAATCACCTTTTAATAAAAACAAAAAGTAGAAAAAACATTCAATTAATTCAAGAAATAAAACAAAGTTACCAGCTTTTTGATAATTGCATAATAAATTATGTCCACCTGTTTTATATAAAGTAGCTAAACGAGCAACAGTATCATGATGATCATGAAATGGAATTCCATTATGAGTTGAATTAGTTTGACCTGATTCATTAGTTTCACTATCTTCATTAATAATATTCGATTCATTTTCACGTATATGAATATATTTTTCATAATATTCAACTGCTTGTTTCCAATCTGATTCTCTAAAATAAATAAGTCAAAACAAATAATTAATAGAATTAAAAGATACAAACAAAGATCCTTCAACACCATTATCAAATAATTGTGCTAAATAAAGATTTGCTTCTGTTTCACATAGTTGACTAGCACGAATCATCAAATTTAAACCTTTATTAATTTGATTAACTTGATCCTATGGACAAAAAAAAATAAAAGAATAATAATTTTCTATGTTGATTATTTGTAAGATTAAAAATCTACCGTTGAACGATAATGTGATAAAAGATCACGAGGTAAATCTAAATAAACTTTTGCTAATATAAATATAGCTTCTTTAATACATAATTCAGCTGCTTGTTCTAAATGGAAAAATGCTGATTCCTCATCAAATTCTTCGGAACCTAATTCACTAAATCTTCCAACTTGATAACATTTACACATTTCAAGATGAATCTATATTATAAACATATTGATTAATTAGAAATTATTGTTAGAAAAAAAAAAAAATTTTTTATTACAATTTTCATTATATAAGTTAATTGAAAAAGTTATTGTTTACAAACAAAGAAACAATACTATAATCTTAGGAGTCATTACTAACTTGAATGAATGATAAGAAACCTTTCAATACACAATTCCTAAGGGATTCACTAATAGAATTGTTTCAATGATAAATGAACTCATGATTAAACATCAGATATAGTCCAGATAATCCTGGTTCCAACGGGACTATGTTTTATTTTTGATAGGATCAGGAATAATAATTTCTAATTGACATATGGTCGTGTAAAACTTGCATTGAATGTCATATTATTATGACTTATATATCCTAAACAGATATTTATGGGCAAGATGTGGTTCCACTCATGTCTATTAAAAAATGTATAAGATCAGTACCAAAAACTTTCCTCGTTTACTTATCTAGTAGTACACGAATCAAAACTTAGAAATAAATCGTTTCTTTTTTTCTTTATATAAAGAAAAGAAATTGTTCAGTTTAAAAAAACACTCCTAGTTTTTCGTTTTCTCTAAGTTTTCATTCTCAATCGTACTCTTTTGATGTTAACATAAACATCGATATTCTCATTCAAAGAATTCGCACAACAAATGAGAACCCCTCAGGTCCAAAATTTTCGGATCTAGGACTAATTCAACAGGCTCTACAGTAGATATCAGTATCTATCTTTGTGTTAAATCTTATAAATCATTAAACAAATTTAAAATAAAACTGATAATTACCTGTCCAAGAATACTTTCATATTTTTCGTAACCAGCAGATGTTTCTTCAAATTTCCTCATTTCAGTTTTTTCAAGCATAACTGATGAAGGACGATGACTATCACCATAATTATTTGGTGTTTGAGCGTTATAAAGATCTTCCATGTTAAAATTGAAATGCTTAAAAATAAAACAAAACTTTTCTTCAATTTCTTCTTAATTCATTTAATTACTTACAGATTGTGAACATGAAGAAGAATCCTTTATACAGCAAACATAACAAAAAAAAAAAGATACATTTCAAATAAAACATAATTTTCATGCAATTAGAAAAATACTTACAGGTGATGGACTATTTAAACTAGCTGTTAATACTAATGGTAATTTTATTTTTTTAAGTGATGATAACGGTAAATTTTCATCACTAAGTGTTGTCGTTAATAGTTCAGGTTGTGGTAATGATAAACGATGTTCAAGTATGGGAGCAGTAGCAGGTGTAATTGATGATGTTTCAGAAACATAACCATCTGAATCATCTTCTGATATTGACGATGATGATGAACGAAGTTGTCGAAATAATGAACAAAATTTTGAAAAACCTTTTAATGGTTCTTCCGAACCACGACATGCTGTTTGAGCTGAAAGATTTGATGCATATGATGGACTTAATGCATGTTGTTGTGTATGACGTTCATGTTCACCAGGTGATAAATCAAATGATGTTAAATTAAGACGTTTACATATTGGATTACATTCATGTGTAGAAAAAAATAATGCCATACCACGAATACCAAGATTACCTTCTAGAAAAATTCATAGTAGATATTAAATTTAACGAAAAAAAAAAATAATAATAATAAAATTTCTAACCGCCATATTCAAAACCAAGATTTGTATGAATTTGTGGATCAGTATATAAATCACCAACACCTTGAATATCAACAACAATCTGTTCATGACAAGATGCTTCGAAAGTAAAATGACTAAATGCCTTTAAATAAACAAAAAATAAATTTTGACTATTTTTATTGTAATAGAAAAAAAAACCTGTGGTGTATGACGTAAAGTATCATCACATACAAAACCACTATTTGAATTATATTTTATATAATTTCCATCCTAAAATATTGAAAATAAATTGATGTTTTTTTTTTTTGTTATTTATTTATCTTACAATAAATCGTTCTAAATGATAATAAGGTCGTCCAGCACGATCTTTAAATTCTAATACACTCATTTGAATAATATCAACCTTGAAGAAACAAAAATAACAAAAAAAAAAAAAAATTTATATATTTTTATTTTTCATTTAAAAAATACTTTTTTCGGTGGATTATGTTGATTATAATGTGCTGCCCATAATTTTGTTGTCATTTGCATCATAACATCATCAAAATATCGTGCCATTGGTACATCATCAATATATCGTTTAGCAATATAATTACTTGAACGATCCCAATCTTGATTAGTTGAAAAAATTGAGAGTTGTTTTCTAAATAAAAATTTGTTATTTTTTATCTACTTTAAATAATTAATAAAAATAAACTTACAATCGAAAACATTCTCTCATACTTCCATGTGCAAATGGTTTTGATTCAATTTTAACTGTAATTTGACTTGTATGCCATGTACGTTTAATTGGATCAAACTCATGACATATAACAATTTCTTCTGGATAATGATCAATTTTAAAATCCTCCCTACAAAAAAAAAAAAAAAAATTCTTGAAAGGTCAAGAGAACAAGATTTACCATGGATCTTTAAGATGAAAAGTTTTTTTCATTGCTTCTTTCCAATGCCCAAGAGTATTTGTTTTTGAATGACGATGTAAACGATGTTTAACACGAAAATTAGACATACCAACATCTTGTTCGTTTGAATTTTTTCCACTAATTGATTTAAGATGAACAACAAGATTAAATAGTCGATCGCCTTCAGTAATAGGTAATATATTGTCGCATTCATCATCAACTGTACTTATTGATGAAGTTGTACATTCACCATCGATAGGAAGATGAATACCTTCATCAATTGATGAAGATTTTTCATTGAGTTTTTCTCTTGAGGGTTTTTCATCATCTATTGCTCCAAATATAAGATCACCATTACCTTCTTTATTTTCTCTTTCTTTGTGTTCGACATGTTCTTGCTTATTACAACAAATAGTATCATCTTCACGAATTGATTTTGGTACATTTAATATAGGTGCCATATGAAACATCTTTTGTGTCATGGTTGAATGATAAATATTCGTTCACTAAGTGAATGCAAACAACTATCGACTGACTTTTACTAATCGTATCAATTCAATATTAGCCTCTTATGATTTTGTATAACTGCACTAATAATAAGAGTGATTGATTTTTTTTTGTATTTCCCTATAGCCGTATTAGATGTATAAAGTCTTATCTAGAAGAAAAAAATACAAAAAATGCATGTTTACTGTAATCAGTTGTAATTTTCGACTACTCAATTGACTAATTATTTATCATCATGTGCTTGATGCTTTGGCCTTGTCGTCACTAGAATAATAATTTAGTATTAATATCGTATTAAATCTATACGTGTCTACACTTATAAATTCCATACATCGATCAGAATTGAGAAACGGACACTAACGTAGTCAAAGTGCATAATTCTAGCACATGTTCACGATGAAAAAGTGTTATTTGTCTTTCTCGTCAATTCTTATAGTTCATCATATTGAAAACATTTATGTATCGATAATATAGAGCGACTTTATCGAGGTTCGTTCATTATTTTGATTAGTAGAGCGTAGTGCTTTCTTGATTGGTGCATTAAATTTAAATCGACTTTCGAAAGTGAATTAAATTTATAACCAATTAGCTCCCTTAAGTCGGTATTAAATTTTCTACTAAAGACAAAGCCTTTTTTACTTTAATTTGCATTTTGTAATCGTTTTCTTCTCCCTCCAAAAGAAAATTTGGGAATGAATAGATGTCTCAAACAATATTATGTCATCATGATCAAGGATTGTATCGAAGTATTTTACTCGATGATTTTGTTCATCCATTCAACTTGTTGAAATGATTCATACATTCGCCCATCTCCGCCACCTATGTATAGGTTGTGGTCAAAATTAAAATTCAATCAAATTTAAAATTTTTTCAGGCAAAATTAAAATTTTTTTTTTTGAAGAAAAAAAAAAGGTACAGAAAAACAAACAGTTAAAGTACCGACAATTTTTTTTATTTCAAAAAAAATTATTAATGAATATCATATGAGTATGGGTGCAATAGATCCTTCTGGAGGTATCAATTTATATTTTCAATTTAATTAATGCGTAAATTACATTATCAGTAATTTAAATTTAAAATAAATTTACCTAGGGGTATCCAAAAGTAGTGACAACGACATTTTAGTACCGCGTAGTAAGCTTGATAAAAGTTTCTTTTTACATAGGATGATAGAGAAAAAAAAGCTCTTTCTTTCTATGCTATTTGATCATACTTCAATTGATATCATAACAATAAAGTCCTAATAAGACTAGTTTGCCTATCATGTATAACAGTTATAAAGGGTGACCCATAAATTACCCGTCACTTTTTAATTGCGAATAGCTTTTGATAGGAACAAGATAGAGAGCTGCGGTTTTCACCATTCGAAAGAGGATGTGTCACTGTATAGTTCCATGTATTACTCAATGGTCTCGAATGATAATCAAATGGTGAGTCACTAATTTTTGGAAAAGTAGTGATATCATATGATGATGGTATAGAGGTTCAATTCTATGAAATGAATGAGATCTGTGTACCTACGATCCATGCTCACAGTCTCATTCTCTAGTGTTCGACCTATAGCTTTGGAATGGAAGAATATACAACTTTCGGGAATGAGATTGTGAGCATGGATCGTAGGTACACAGATCTCATTCACTACATAGAATTGAACCTCTATGCCATCATCATATGATATCACTACTTTTCCAAAAATTAGTGACTCACCATTTGATTATCATTCGAGACCATTGAGTAATACATGGAACTATGCAGTGACACATCCTCTTTCGAATGGTGAAAACCGCAGCTCTCTATCTTGTTCCTATCAAAAGCTATTCGCAATTAAAAAGCGACGGGTAATTTATGGGTCACCCTTTATAACTGTTATACATGATAGGCAAACTAGTCTTATTAGGACTTTATTGTTATGATATCAATTGAAGTATGATCAAATAGCATAGAAAGAAAGAGTTTTTTTTTCTCTATCATCCTATGTAAAAAGAAACTTTTATCAAGCTTACTACGCGGTATTAAAATGTCGTTGCCACTACTTTTGGATACCCCTAGGTAATGCTGTGATCTGTAATTTTTTCTACTTCAGATTTAATACAATAATGTCGACAGGCGAACATTACAGTCAAAAAACAAATGCCCACGGCCACTTATCTCTGAAATGGACCTTAATCATTGTTTACTAGGACAAGAAATTCTCTAAAATATTTAAAAATTTGTCAGTGTCTTTTAATAATCCTTCAATTTATACAAAAAAATATTACAAGAACAATTTTTGTTTTGAATATTTAAAATATTTTTATAATTGACATTAACATTAAATCACTTTTTCTGTATAATATTTTCATCATCAATCAATGAATCATTTGTAAATGATTGGATTTTATTCAGTTTATATGATGACTAATTTCAATTTGATAAAATTTATATTTGAATTTATTTTTTTTTAAACTCTGTTCGAAATAGATATTAAGAGAAATATGCAGAAAAAGATAAATATGATTTAATATATTTAATTTTTCTAATCGATCTATTTTTTATTGAATAAGCGAAAAAGAAAATATCTTAAAAAAACAAATTTTCTAACAATTTATTGAAATAGCTATTAAATAACATGATGTTTTATATTTTTAAAAGAACATATATTTAATCAATTTTAACCAATAGACTGTACATCGTGTTTAATACTTTCATTGTTCATTGTGATAAATATACTTTGTTTACTGAAACAATACATGTGACATAGTAAACGAACAGAAAGAAAATATAACCAAACATTCGTCCATTTAATCGTCAGATAGATCATTCTAGTCGTGATTACTTTTAAAAATCAATCTGTGTATTAAAATGAGTTCTATATCGAAAATGTCTAGTAGATCATCATCATCAGGTTTTTCATCGATTCTACATGAATCATTTCTACCGGTTTGTTATTATTATTATTATTTTTTTTTAAATAATTTCTTATTATCATTATTTTTAGACTTTAACTTTACAAACAGTATGTGATATTCAACGAGCTGATATCAATGCTCGTGCAATATTTTGTGGCGAACAAGTAAATAAAAGAAAAAAACAAGTCAAAATTTAAAATAATATTTTTCTTTTTTTTTTTTGAAATAAAGGATTGTCGTTTAAATGAATTACGTCGTATGACTGGTGCTATTATTGATCTTAATATAGTTCAAGATACAAAACATCCATTTGAACGAGTTAATTGGACGATATCACATCGTAATACAGAAATTCGTGATTTTGTTGTACGTCGTCTTAATCATTGGATGCAACAAACACAAATTGCATGTGATATGGCTTATGATGATGCTATTTTTCTACAAGAAAAACGTAATTATTTGTTTCTTTTTTTTCAAAATGAAAACTTCGATTTATATTTTCTTAGATGAAAAAAAAATGAAAAAATCACAACTACCACCACCACTTTCATCAGCTAATTTTGGACGTCGATATCGAACACGAAGTTTAACTCGTTCGTATGAAATTTTCTATTAATTTATTAAAATAATTTTATTTTTTAGAATCAGATATTACAAGTTTGAAATCAAAATGTGATAATACACCTAGTACACCATCAGCTTCATCATATAAATGTCAAACACCTTTCACAGGTCTTCTTGGTCGAACATTATTAAGTACTGATCGAAGTAAAGAAAAAAACAAAAAAAAATATTGATTGATTCAATTAACATTAATTTCAGATCTTGGTTCACGATATACTAATCGTAAAAGATTATTTACACCTAGTAAACATATTCCTCAAACTGAAGAAATATTATCTAATCGTGCAATTGAGAATGTAATTGACGAAGGACTAATTGTTTTAACTTTACTTTCTATTCGTTTTTTTTTTTGGTCAAGGTTGAAATGACTCCAATTGAAATCAATCAATTAATGGAAACAGCAAAATGTGCAGGAGTTTTATCGGATACATCCGAACATGAATTGTAAGTGATTTTTTTTTTCATTGATTAATAAAATATTTAAATTTTAAATGAATTATTTATTTGTAGGAATGAAAATCGAGTTTGCTTTGCAGATACAGTATCATTATCAAAATTAGCTGAAATGTTACGAAATAATGAATTAAAATCTACATCTGATATATGTGAAATTGATAAAGTTATACAACAGAGTACAATGAATGTAACAAATCGTGCACAAACACGACAATTTAATGGTAAAAGATATTGGTTTCATCGTGTTATACTTGATAATCATATACAATTTCCTGCTGGAATAAGTCAAGATACAAATGAAGCACGACGACTTGCTTATCGACATATGATCGATGTATGTTTAAATAATGGTGGTGTTAAAATGAAAATGTTAACTGGTAATCGAGTTAAAGTTGTCAAAGGACCAAAATTAGAAGAAAAAAAAAATCTTCATAATACTGATGAATTAGATATGAATGGTAAAAGATTTCTTTTTTTTTAATTAAAAAATACATTTAATTTTCTTTTTTTTTTTAGCTACATACATTTCAGTGAATGATTTATCATGTTTATCTCAATGCAATATGGTACATTAAATGGAAAACTATGAACTTCTTGCTCTCTTTATTTTTTATTTTTTTAAGTGCATTCTAATTGAATAGATTTTAATGAAAAAGAAATCTTTTTACATAACAATCTTTCTCATTGTAATAAAACTAATTTTTATTTACAAAAAAAGAAAAATGTCATGAAAAGGAAAAGATTAATTTAATTATATTTGATTTCGAAAAAAGAAGAGATCTGTAAAGAAAAACTTAATATATGATTGCTTGAATACATATCCGCTCATTTTTCTAATGATTTCCTAAGAAAAAGAAAATAAATTTATTATGACATATTATTAAGAAAAAAAAAGAACTAAGAACGGAAATTAATTATTTAGATATATAGTTTTCTGATTCTGAATTGAATGAAAGTAATGAATGCAATGGGTTGTAGCATACTTTGGATGACATAGGAAAAGAATTGTATTATCTATTGATTTTATTTCTTTCAATATTTGCTAAATTTTCAAATCAATTGCGCATATTAGTTTTTTTCAACGTCAGATACATAGAAAAAAGAACAATAATCATCAAAAACATTCGTTAAACATCTGTGTATGCATATAAAACGTTGACGACAACTGCTATTATTCTTTGCTTCACTACTGTTGTCTTGAATCATTTCTTTTTCTTTTATTTTTTTATATTTTTTTGTATGTATTTGCACGCTATTGTCGTCAAAGCAGAACAGAATGGCGCCTTTCATTGATTGCACTTGAAGCATAACCAATAGAATTTCTCTTTTGAAATATTTCTAAGAAACCAATTTTTTTATTATATAATGGAAAGTTTGTTTCATTTTGTTGACAGTAACCTTCTACTTTCATTGAACAAACGTCAGTAAGAAAAGAAAAGAAAAAAAAGAATGATTAGAAGCATGCTTTTGTACGATTTATTTATGATTCACGGCAAGTTTTACAGTAGAAAAATTTCAAAACTAAATATTGTTCTTGATATTGCTTCGAATATAAAAGATATATGTTTTGTGACAATTGAAAAAAAAAAGAAAAGAAAATATAAAGAGTAAAATTCTAATTCACCTTACGTCAATATTTTCTTTTAAAATCGATTAAAAATGTCTATTTAACAATGGAACTCAAGGTAAAGAAAAATATTAGTTGTTTCTTTTTTTTTTTTGAATAGTATTTGTATATGACTAATGATGTTGTTTTTGATGATCAGAAGATATAGATCATTCAGTATAATTATATCATTAATAGAACAAAAAAAGATTTTTAAACAATATAAAAATAAATTCTCGATTTTTGTTTTTAAAATAGTTTTTCTACCAACATACTATTTAATCATTATTACCAATCAAAAATAAACATTTACATTTATAAATAACTAATTAAAGTATCAATTCGAAGCACATATAAATACTAAAAAAAGAAAAATAAGTCTCATTAGTCAGCTTGCTTGTAAAAAAAAAACAATTAGATATTATACAATACAATTCACATCGATTTCATAAAATGAGTTAGAAAACGAGCGTTTGTAGTATGGGTGAAAACGAGTCACTATGGAATGAAGAAAAGAAAAAAAAACTAGGAGAGAAACGAAGAAAAAAAAAATCATAGATAAAAGAAGGAAAGAATAAAATGCGACAATAGGAGAACGAGAAAAACAGAGTGCATGTAATAGATGAAAGAAAAAAAAAACGCGGACGTACGACCACGACGCCTCGAGATTATTCTTTTTTTTTTTTTTGATAACCGAACCGAATGAAATAGCTGCGTAAGGCATAGAAAAAGGGTAACAATCAGCTAGTAACCGCGTTGACGACATATTTGACAAAAGGTTGTCGATCAATTGTTATATTCTTTATTCGATAAGACATTGTATAGTCGATGAAAAAAAAGAAGACAATGAGTATTTTGAGTTATTTTTTTTCTTTTGTTACTAGTCGATTAATAGTTCTGCATGAGGTTTTTTTTATTTAAATCTCGTTCAAAGTATGTTTCTGAGTATCATATTAATAATTTAGTTTATATTTTTTCATGTTCATTTCTATTTTAGTATTTTATTCATTCATTTGTTGTTCGTTCATTTTTTTTAGCCTGTTTTGGAATAGGGCTTGCTTATCTATCTATCTATCTGTATATATATGCACATTATTTTTCTTTTAAACCAACCGATTCATTAGCATTTAATTGGGTATGATATATTATTTTGTTATTTATTTTAGTTGATATTGTTCAATAATATTCATAGATTTATAATGAAGTATTTTAATAAATGAGTAATATGCGTTATTATAATCCATTATATACTCGAAAATGGACAAAAATTTTTGTGCCTATGTCAACATTCTTTACTCAACTAGGTAAGAGATGAATGTTAATTTTTCTTTTTTTTTTTTTATCACGACATTCAATCTCATGAGGATTAATTTCTTATACCGAATTAATACTGATAAACAATAAAGAAACAAAAAAATAGCAATAGAGTATCTTTTTCTTTTGTTCTTTGTCATTTTTTTATCTTGATTCCCTTTGACATCATAGATATGCAAAAAAAAGAGGTGTAAAATTTGAGTCAATGTACCTTTTTTTTCTTTCATTCATTTATATATATATTTTTTTCGTTGTCGAGTTTGATTAGCAGAACATGACTAGATGATTTATCATTCTAATTTAATTAGTAATTAGTTTGAAAAAAAAAAAAAACAGAAATTCGAATGACAACAAAAAAAAACCAAATTGTATTGATAAATATAGAATTTAATTTATTGACAGAAATTATTGAATTTTAATTATATTTATTTTGTAGACTAAGACAAATTTGTGCTATATAGATATAACGTCAATATATTTGAATGAAAAAGAGCAAATTCAATGACAAGCTATAAAAGCATTTATTTAACTTTGTTTTATTGTTGCAAAAATTGATTTTTTTGTTTCTTTACGTTCGAGCAATTAAACCGAATAAATTTATCAAAAGAAATTCATACATATTTTTCAAATTAACTTGTATAATTAATATTGAATAATAATTTCTATAAATAAATTAAATTCATATTAATTAGATAAATGTTTTTTTTATTGTAAAAATTTTATTTTCTCACCTAATGATTAGTCATATTCGACTAGTCTGTCAAATCCATACTTGTATAAACAAAAAAAAAGAATGTACTCGAACTTTTCGTTCTTTACATTTTCGTTTTTTTGATATTTGAATCATCGGTCAATGTGACATAATAAGAATTATTATAACTTACCTATAAGAAATAGTTTCTTTTATTGTATGAAAAGAAATATTAACAGTCCATGATATTTTTAATTTTCTATTTTTATCAGGTACACAACTCGGTTTTCAAACAAATACAACTAAAGATGACTCCACTGCTTCATTACCTAATGAATATAGTACAAAATCTTCTTATGTTAATGGTTCATCATCATCATCATCATCATTGTCAACATTATTTTCAACTTTAACATCACCATTTCGACCACGTTATAAAACATTTATATCGTATAAAAAACATCCAAATGGTATAATTAAACAAGATAATAATCATTTAATTTATCATCAACTTGATATTCATAGAATAAATGATGAAAATAATAATGAAAAAAATAATAATACAAATCAAAATTCTATTACTATTAATATACCAACAAATTATTCTAATGATCTACTAATAAATACTGATAATAAATATTCAAATTTTTTATCTTTAAAAGAAAATATACTTTGGATAATTTTAGCAAGTTTTCTTTATTTTCTATGGTTTATATTTATTGCTGGTATTTCAATAGTACATATTTTAATTTATTTAATTTTACTTGTATCTTTTATTATATCTGAACCTACAAGGCGTTTGGCATTAGCTGTATTAATCTATTTAACATACTTACTTTTATATGATGCATTACATTTAATACCAAATTATACGGTCTCAAGTATTCATATAGAAGATATTTATTTAATAGAAAAAAAACTATTTGGAATTGTTAAAAATGGACATATGATGACATTAAATGAATATTTTCAAGAAAATCATATACCATTTCTAGATGTTTTCACAGGAATTTGCTATCTTAATTGGTAAGAATTAAATTTTATATCAATTAGATCTATAAAACAAAATTTTTTCTAAGTTTATACTTAGATGAATTATTCTATTAGTCTATAAAATTTTAGAATTCATAGGTTTAAATTTCTATATATATATATATATATTCTTTGCTGTCATTGTAATCCTCTTATCCTTTTTAAATACAAGAATGAAACGTATTATATGACTTTTTATGATGTGTCATAAACAAGTTATTATATATTAGAACTTTGAAAAACTAATAATCTAATCTGATTAGTGTACGTTAGAAGGTGTTATTATATTATCTAGAGTTCTTTTTAGTGCATTCAAGATACCAAAATCCTTCGTCATGACTTTTTGATAATATAGAATATTTTTTATCATTTCGATTTCTTTTTATGATTTTCTATCAAAAATTTCAAAGATATTCATAAATATCAATATCTAAGAATAAGTCGTTTTGCCAAGAAGATAATCATGATCAACAAATGTGCTTTGAAATTAGTGATGCATCAATTTTAATTCTTAATTTGAAATTGGTCAGAATTGATTGTTGTAGAATTACTAATTTTTTCATAAATTAATAATTTCATCTCGATTTTTTCAAGATCAATTCTAAGAATTAAAATTGTTGCATCCGTATTTGAAACTCATTCCAGCTAATATCGACTATTTTCCAAGGAAAAAAAATCGAAAAATTTTTGTAAGCAAGAAAGCAATGATACCTTGTTCTCGAATCTAACTAGGCGATGTCAATTGATCGCAATAGTGAAAAATAAAATGGACAAAAAAATTTTCTTACAAGGAAAGTTCTCCAAATGTTCAATCTGCTTTTCAGTCGAGGCTATACTCTAAAAAGAGTTCGTGTCCTTAGCTTATTAATGCAGAGATACTGTACTCTTATGGTGCTGTGATAACAAAACAAAACTGATTTCCTAATTTCGAGTTAAAATTTTTTGCATAGAAACAGACTTTAATGAGAGTAGTTTCAAGTCCATTGATTTGCTTCTATCCTGAAATAAGAATATCAAAGCTGTCGGTTTATATGAGTAATGTAAAAGGTACGCTATTATCATAGTTATATCTTACGAGAGGAATAGTGATATGATTTGAAACGTTCACAGAAAATTATTCTCGTCAAGGCTTGTCCCTATGCAACGTTTCAAGTAGAGAATCAGTTTTTCTGTCGCTAGAGCGTTTATTTAAAAATAATGTCGTAAAAGTTCAGTATCACTGTAGCAATAAACTAAAAGCACAAACTCTTTTCAGAATATTCATAGCTCATTTGTAGATGAATAATGCAAATAATCCCGACTGAACAGTTGAAAGACTTTCTTCGTTAATATTATGAAGAAATAACTCAGCATGATCTCGAAAATAACTAACAATTTATTTGAGAACAAGAGATATTAGATATGAATGTAAATACGAATGTTTAATGGAATCTTTTACTTGAGTATGAAGCCTTATACGTAAGTAGATAGTAATTACTTTAAAAATGTCTCATAAATCCTCGATAATTTTTTCTTATCGTGTAGTTTCTATATGTTATAGTTTTTGCTATTTGACAATGCATATAATTTTCAGCTTTTTATCATATTTCGATAAATTCAAAATATGAATGTCAATACTCAATCATTGTATATCACCACGATCATCTACGAGTTTATTCTATGAGATAAATCTTCATTTTTCATATATCATCTTCATACTCACATAACGTTGTATCTGATTGAATCACATGTCCTTAACCGTTTAGCTGTGAAGTTTAAAAAAAAATTAAAATTTCTTTTTTGCTATATCTTTGCTCGTGAATTAATCTGTAGTTCTAATTTATTAAAAATTTTTATAAATACGAATGTTTAGAAGTTTTTCAAAATGTGATACAGTTCAAAACGAGATACAACACATAGACCAACATTACATTGAGCACACTCATATCTTGTATCAGTTCTTTTCTTTTTTGGATCTGTTATTGTATTACTGTAGACATAGCACCTTCGCGTCTTGGTTTCTGTAGATGTACCTTCAGCTGAATAACCTTGAATAATTGAAGAGAAGTGTCGAGCAGTAAACCTCAATCAATTGTCTAAAAGTCTGATAGATGCATTATTTATTTTGATCTTGAACTTGTATAAAATGAATACATTGAGTAAAGTAATATCAAGCGGATGAAAAAACAATTGACAAATATAACACCATCTAATATGTCCTTTTAGACAGAAATGTTTTGTCATGAAGATCTTAGGTTTTAGCAAATTTTCACGCAAGAGTTAGTTGTGTTATATTTATTATGCATTGCTGATTATCACAGTAAACGAATTTATAATTCAACTTACATCAAAAAAAAAAAGTGCCTGAGGAATGCTTTCACGAAAATTGATATCATTTATGATTCTATGAGTGTCAATATACCATGCAATTACTATGATGTATATTTGCGCCACCCGCAGCCACAAGGTTGAATTTGAATATAAATTTAAAAATTTCTGTTCTTTAATTTAAATTGTAAATAATTATTTTGAAACTAGATTATGTTTTTCTTTTTCTATTTTGTTTTTTTAGGATTCCTATTCCAATAGCCTATAGTCTTTATCTTTATCGTTATAAAAGTAAACGAGATTATATGGATTTTGCATTTACATTTTTATTAACTAATATCGTCGGTTTTGTTATTTATTATATAGTCCCAGCAGCGTAAGTAAATACTTATTCTTTGTTTTTTTTCTGTTTTATAAATATCCTATCAAATCTTATATTTAGACCACCTTGGTATGTTGAATTATATGGTTTTGAATTCAATATAAAAGTACCTGGTAATCCGGCTGGTTTTATACATTTTGATCAGATAACAGGATTAAAAGTTTTTTCATCAATGTACTCAAAAAATGCGAATGTCTTTGCTGCTATTCCATCATTACATGCAGCTTATCCATTAATAACTGTTTTATATGGTTCATTAAGTAAAAAACTTTGGCTACATATTACATTTGTTTTATTTACATTAAGTATTTGGTTTTCGGCGGTTTATTCTCGACATCATTATGTAATAGATGTTTTAGCTGGTGGAATGTGTGCTATAACAGCTTATATACTTTATCGTCTTTTATCTCGTATACCAACAATAAATAGATTAATTGTTGCATACAGTAAATTAATTTAAATAATTGA
>CAJNOL010001840.1:0-52905 GCA_905250125.1 Rotaria sordida
GTGCATTATTTTTCAAATTTGAAATACTTATAGCATCTGGTCTATGTGAATTTTATTCTTTTATTTTTAGGTAATAAAATATTTACGATATGATGAAGTAACTAAAAGAAAACTAATGAAAATGAAATAAGAACCAGTTTGAACTGAAAAATTAGTGTTATTGGTTATCTTGAATGTTCAGCTAAAACTAAAGAAGGTAATTATCTCTTTCCTTAAAATATGATTTCATTCAATAAAAAAGTTTAATTTTATTTTTAAGTATTCGTAAAGTATTTGAATTTGCCGCACGTTTCGTATTAATGCGCAAATGAAAATGAAAAGGTGTTTGTTCATTATTCTAAAAAAATCTTAGTTATTATTATTATTATTATTATTATGTCTTTAATCAAGCCAAACAATCATTCAATATGTTTATTTTTGTTGTTAAATTTATTCATACAAAGAAAGAAAAAAAAAAGTCATCAACATTTTACATAAACATTAAAATGTGCGTTGATAAATGAAAATTAAGTTTTAAGTTTAATATGTTTTTTATTATTAATCATTTTTTCTTCGATATTTAAACGTTTAAGAATTGTTGCTAATTTTTGAACAATAGATTCTTTGATTTCTTTTGTACGTAAATTTTCTGCTTTAGGTAAAAAATTTTGTATTAATGCTGTAAATGTCATATATTGTTTTCGTAATAATAAACTACGAACTTTATCTTCAGTAATTGTTTCACTAAAATATATTAAGAAAACAAAAAGAAATATATTTTAAATAGATAAATAATATATAAATATTAACCTAGGATTTGATGGTGTACTTGGTAATGACATAACTTTAGATTTAATTGCTCGCATTTCTTCTTCTCTTGCCTTTTTATGACCTTTTTCTAAAAAAAAAAGATACAAAACAAATTCTATGTTTAAACACTCAAATGAGAAATATAGACGTCATGAAACAATAAGGATTTTGAATTCAATAGATTCTATATATAATGGTGCTTAAAATTTATCATTCATCTAATCGACTTACCAGTTTTAATTTGTTCTGATGGATTTGGTTGAGTATTCATAGAACTCTAGGTGTACAAAAAAAAAACATATTATATTTGATAATGAGAAAAGAAAATTTATTTTATTTACAGTCACTGATTCAATTGGTTCTTTATCAGGATCATCAGAATCATCAAGATCATCATCATCTGAACTTGATTCCATTTCTAGAAAAAAATTTTGTTTTTGATTCTAATACTAAATTCAATACATACCTTTACTAACTGCATCACTTTTGAGTAATTTACTAACATCAGATAAATCATCAGCTGCTGTTTTACCATTTTCTTCATCATTTTCTTCTATAATATTAAGAACAAAAAAAAAAGTAAAATTATTCTCTACGTATGACATGATTTTTTTAAATTTTAATAACCTATATCAGGAATTTCTTCATCATCATCTTCAAAATCAAGTTCATCTGCATTTTCATCCATTTGTTCAAGTTTTTTTTCTATATCTGGCATTGTTCTCATTTCTTCATCAATGCCTACGAAAAAAATAAAAGAAATTTTCAAAATTTAATTTCAAAAATAACAAACCTTTAACTTCATATTTCGTTGATGTTTTATCTGTATCACGATCTAAAAATAAAGAATAAAATTTTCATTTCACACAATATAAAATATATATTTACCTTTAACATCATCTTCTTCTTCAGATGTGTCATCACTTGTATAATCAATTTCATCACCTAAAAATAAAAATTTAAGTAGCAAATTCCTTCAAAACTAAATAGTCCATGATTTAAATATAGACTATTCGATAATCAATGTTGTGTTAATTGATGGATATGAGATGATGTGCCATTTTATTGAATAGTTCAGATTTGAATCTTGAACTACTTTATTTTAAAGCAATTCGCTATTTTTATCAAAAGATACTTTTATATTAAATAACTGAAACATGCAGTCAAAAAAAATTTCATCAAAACGTTGTTTTAAAATTTTCTTTTTTTTATCTTCAATTCTTTGTTTGAAGAATATCCCAAACAATAATGAATGTTATTTACATTAATAAAAAAAACAAAACTGTACAAAGAATAATATTTCTAAAATTGCTTTATTAATGACTTCTTTGGAATAGCTATGGGGAGTAAAGGTTCTTGAAAAAAATATCTGAATTAACAAGTAGGTTCTAATTCTAATCAATGAATTCTTACATTCATGATCACCATCATCTGAATCTTCACGATCTTCACTTGTTTGACGTTGAGTAGTCTTTTTCTTTTTAGTTTTTGGTTGAGGTGTTTCATTTTCATCGTCATCACTCAATGTCCATGCATCTTTTGGTTTTTTATTATTTTTTTTATTTGTTTTAGATTTTTTATTTGATTTATCATTATTGTTATCATCATTATCTTCTCGTTCATCATCTTCATCTTCTTCTGAAACAAAAATTAAAAAAACAAACTCTTTTTTTTTGTGTTTAACTTCAAATTATATTTACCTTCTTCATTTTCATTAATCCAATCTTCTGTATCAAGTAATTTAAAAGAACGTTTATTTTTATTTGTTGATTTTTTTCCTTTTTCATCATCATTTTCAACACTATCTTCAGTATCTTTTTCTTTTGTAACTTGATGTTTTAAAAACCATTTACTTAAATGTTTATGTCGTTCTTGATATTGTTTTTCAGCTTCATCAAAATCGAGTGTTTTATAAACATTTGTTGGTGTAAAACCATACCAATCTTCAACAGGATATGCTTCAAAACCATCTTTACCTTGTATAAATACATAATAAGATGAATTTGTTGTAACACCACCCTTTTTTAATCCACGATAATGTTTTAATTTTTTTTCTGCTGATGAACGATCAGTTAATACCCAAGGAAGATCTTCAATATTTGTTCCTCTAGCTGTATAGCGTTTTCGTTTTAATGCTTCTTTTTGTTCTCGACCATATTCACTTCCTGCACCGGTTTTAGGTAAAACAACACCAAGTGATGTTGTAATTGATGATGAATTTGATGCCGCATTAGGATCAATATTTGTTGCTGGACGATATGTATATGGATTTATTTCACGTCTCATTTCAATAGCTTTCCAATCTTTTACATCAACTGATAGACCATTTGCAAATTCCATAATACCATATTGAGCTCGAGTTCTACATTAAAAAAAATTATAGACTTCGTTTTTTTTGTTTTTTCGGAAAAAATGTTTATGATCTATCTCAAATAATTCGTAATTAGAATTCATCTATGTATTCATATGAAATTTCAATTTTCTAGTCTGGTATTTTTTCATTGAATATTTTCTACAGATTTTCGTATTCAAAAACTTAATGATGACTACGATATTTATTTTTATCATACAAATTCAATTAATCTTATTGATAACTATCGACATGAGTTTTATTTATATTTGTATTGAGATGAATAGAATATGACTTACTTAGGTACTTTAACGGAAAAATCTTTAGAAGTTGATGCAGCAGTTTGTGGTGATGTTGATGTTGATGTTAGAGCAGATGTTGCCATAGGTGGTGTTAATGATGGAGTTGATGTTACTTTCGGTGATGTAGATACCGTAGTTAAACTTGGTCGTACTATAGTTGTAGTTGGTTGTGATGCAACAATTGACATGCGTGGTGCTGATTGAGGAGTAAGAGGACGAGGTGATAGATTTTTATTTGTTGTTAATATTTGTTGTGGTGAAGTAGAAAATCGTTGAGGTTGTAAAGTAGCATAGACAGGTGATGAAGTAACAAGACGAGGTTGTGATGGAACTTGATAGACTGTTGGTTGTTGTTGAGGTATTGTTGGTTGTCGTACAGTTGAAATTTGATAAATTGGTTGCTGTTGTGTTTGTACTTGTTGACCACTAGTAGTAATAATCGTCGGTCGTACATTTAAATGAGTTATATTTGATGGTTGAACAATGTAGACTGGTCGATTACTATTAGATTGCATTTTTTAAAATTAATTAATCTTCTTTTTCAATCTTTACACGATTCTTGTTACTTGCGTCAATGAACGGAAATCATTCGGGTTGTTGCTTTTATTGTGAATATTTCCTAATGAGTCATTTATTTTTCTTAAATTTTGATTGGTTACTTAATATAAATATAGTGTCAAATAGAAAAGAAAAATTCAACAACTTTCATGAATAAAAGAAAAATTACAGTTGTACTTCGCCTATGTCATTATTGTGCTTTTTTTTCACAAAGCAATAAGAAGAAAAAACCTATCAATAAAGTATGCTGAGCAACGTTACGCAAGCTTAATATGTAAAAATATAGATGTCATGTCAAAACTATGAGATTTTATTACAAAAAAAAATGCGTAGAAAAGTCATGAATAGAAGACGTTTATCGCACTAAATTCTTAAATGTCAGATTCTTGTTTGACCATGAATTCTTGTAAATATAATTGTTTTAAATATACTCGGTGCGTGCGAATATGATGAAATTTACCAAAAAGATTTAATAGATTAATGATTAGATCAATAGAATTCATATTAAATTGTAATAAAACGTATGGTTTCTATACATTTCTGCAAATTGTGACACTTAAAAGTATCATAATATACTGAGAAATTGAGCCAGTGTAACTATTATTAGTAAAGGTGTAGCTGTGAAATGATTTCAAATATTATCTTAATATTTCTTCTATAGTAGGGCACTTAAAAATGGATTTTGTGATGAGCTATCGATAACACACATGATTTATTATTATCAGTTTGTCATACGTCGAGTTGATATTTTTAATCACCAAATCAATTTTTACTTCTCTCTCCGATATTTTCTTGGAATTTAATTCATAGCTTTGATTTTTTTCAATTAATTATGGTATAAAATTTTTAAAATGATATTAAAGTCTTTAAAACCATGTTTGTAGCATTTATATATTAAGGTCTAGTAAGTAGCAATCATTCTATACTAGTTATCTGGATTTAGTGACTTTAAAATTGCTCTTGCTGACGAGCAATTTCTCATTTTGTTTTTAATTCATGTTTTTTTCGAAAGAGTGCTTGTTGTATCATGATTCTCGTATGTTAATATTGGAAGTCAAAATTACTACATTAAAGTAACAATTAAATGTTAAAATGGAAGAACGTTTGCGATAAGTGTTCAGTTACAATATCACATGATACATGTTCATCGTTAATGCAATGAACGATATATGTCATCTTTCTCGTTTTGTTCATTCCTATATAAATGTTGTTTCTTTCTTGGCGAATCATAGATTCATTTCTATCTATATTAGTGTTTTGATTAAATGTTACCTCTTTCAACTATGCATGCTATGAATGATCGTTCTTTCACGACATCTATATTTGTTAGACTTTACTAGTGGTGTATATATTACACCAATCGTTTCTTATTCAGTTCCATCTTTGTTGTTATATATACTTTGCAATTAAATGAAAATCGTATATAAATAATGACGCGTACAAATAATAATTCTGAATATTCATCATCTCGTCGATCATCTTCATCATCATCTAGTATACCTCAATTATCTTCAACTGAAGCTAAAGATATAATTAGTCAAAATGAATTAAAAATTCAAAGACTCCTACTGGAATTACAAGATGATCTGAAAAAAACAAAAGAATGTTATAATACTAGTCGCGATGCATGGGTTTCTATTCAACAACAAAAATCACCAACATCATCAAATGAAAATACAAATTCTCAGTCATCAAAAAATAATTTAACCGAAGCACTAACTAACGTTCACAATGAAATAGACATGTATCGAACAGCTTTAGAGAAAATTGCACAAGTTCGACAATTACAAATTGAAATTGCAAATGCTTCAAAAAATCATAATGATGCTAGTCGCAGTCATACAACACGACGAGGTTTAGCTGATCTTCTTTCACATATGGCTTATGCTTTAAAAATTTGGTATGGAAATGATGATAATGATAATGATACAAATAAAGTGAGTTTTAGATTAGATCATCGAAGATAATTTCACACTATTTCACTTACTAGAAAACCAAACTCTGTTAATTTTTATTAGATTCGAGTAGGGAATTATGAATACTCTTTGTGTTAGCCTAAAATCGATATAAGAGATATTCAGATTTGACCCGATCGAGAAGTTGTTGGTGGTTTGATATTCTCTTATGATTGAAAATTTTTCTTATTTTTACCAGTTAAAAATTCGAAAAACAATTATACAGTAAGGATGTGCTAACTTTTTTGCAAGATACAAAAGTATATACAATCTTTCTGAAACAAACCAATGAAGTAAAATTAAAACTTTTTACGTTTTGCGAACAATAACAGCTATACGATCCTAGCTGAGCTAAAAAACTCTAATCTTTAGTTTTAGCAGCATGCTACAATGTTTTTTTTAATATCTGAAAAGCACTTTGTTTGAACGATCGCCACGATTGTGACCACCTTGACAGGAAACAATTCTCAAGAAATATTATTAACTGTGTTTTGATTACGGTTTAGTTTCTGGAAAGAATCGACACGGGTGCAAGTTTTTTATCAGTCAGAAATAAATTGTCGCTTCTGTAAAGACTATCAGTTGTATAAGTGTAATCAGTTTTCAAAGAAGATTTGAAATTTCAGCGAAAATTTAAATAGTTGTTCTTTCTTGAAAGCACTCATTTAATCAATGATCATTGGTATGAACGGCTGTGGAGTTAAAAGTATTGAGAAATTTCTTTTGAATTCATATGAAGATAATTTTCTTCCTCAAAACAATGAAAAATAAAATCGAGTCTTTTTCATATTGTAAGCTGTTCTTGAGTCAAGAAGAAAAGGTGATCCATCTCTTAGTTTTGATAAGTTCGAAATATCCCTGTGCATTTCTCTTTTGCTTGATCACTTGTTCCACTGTTCTATTTCGATGTGTACTTTTCTTACTTGGTTTCCCATATATGATAATATTAATTAAACTGTACTGTATATGCAAGAAATACACTAACAAAACAGTTAGAAATCTATTATTATTTTAAGTGTACTATCTCAAATAAAAGTTTTCCACACCTGTCCTTCTCCCTATGCTCAAAGTACGAATACATTAAAAAATTAACACGCACAATAAAGAAGATTACGACAAAACTTGTGACGATTAGAATTGATCTTTTGTTTCAACTGATAAAAAGTTATTTAGAAAATTTAGATAAATAGAAATAGAAACAAAATATTTGTGATTTCCATTTTCTAGCATTAGAAATAAATGTGTTTCTAGTTTCTTTTTTTAATTTATGAATTCTAAATACAAATTTGAAAACAACATTATTTTATTTTTATATTTAGGGTGATGTTTCACCACCACCACTTTGTGGTGCCATACCTGCTGCATCAAATCATGTATGTCATGTTGGTGATCGTATAGCAGGTTTTGTTGAAAGTGATGATGGTGATGAAAATTGGATATTAGCTGAAGTAGCTAATGTACATCCAAATAAAACAAAATATGATATTGTTGATATTGATGCTGAACCAGATAAAGGACATTATTATAATATAAGTAAACGACATATTATACCGTTACCACAATGGCGTGCTTGCCCATTGACGTGTCCACAAGCATTATTTCCACCACGTACTATTGTACTTGCACTTTATCCTCAAACATCATGTTTTTATAAAGGTGTTGTTGAAAGTATACCACGAGTTGGTAAAGATTGTTATAGTATTATATTTGAAGATTCATCTTATAATAGTGGTTATTCACCAGAGTTTGATGTTCCACAAATGTTTGTCGTTGCCTATAAAGATGTGAAAAAATGATAAATATGTTTATTTCATCTCATTTTTTTTTCTCTTATTTATCTATATGAAAATATTTCCCAAAAAAAAATTTAAAACAGCTAGAATAAATAAAATTTTAAATGTTTTTGAAGTTTTCGATTCTTTCTTTCTTTTTTTTTTTGGATTATGAATCATAAGATTTAATAAAAGCAGATTTTTCTGTTTGAATGAAATATAAATTTTAAAATTCGAGAATTTAGAAGTTATACACAAATTATCTTTTTCATAAAAGTTAAATTAGATAAACAGAAAATAATTGTAATGATTTACTTTTTAATTTTATACTCCTACACAGAAAGAATGAAAGTATTATTATGTTTTTACAAAACTTTATTCGAAACGTTAAGGAGTAGATAAGATAACTTGCTAAAATGAAGAATTCATCGTCTGAAATTTGGATCTCTCCACACAGATCATAACAAACCTAACCATGGAATTTCTTATACAATTCAAGAGATTTAATTGATATTTTTATAATATGTATGCTCTTTAAAGTTTTATCTGTATATAATTGAATACGTTTCATTGAAATCGTAAAAGGTGCAATTTGATTGTGGGATGAAGCATACGTTTGTGACAGTTTGAAAACTTGATTTTAGTTCATTTTTCACAAACATGAAAAAATTCCTCGACTTTTTCTTCTCTAATTTTTGACGATCTCCCAAAATGTTCTCGATCTTTTACTGTACCACTAGTTTCACAAAAGCATTGAAATGTAATTTTAATATGATCTTCATTTAGTGTGTTTTTGCCGAATTTGGATACAGAGATTTATATGAAAATATACAGAACATATAAATAGAATCATTTGATGGATTAAATAAAGAACTGTATCCCAAAATTGATAGAATCTCTGCGATTAGTAACAGCAGCTACATCGTATTACAATTTTTAATCCCACAAGGATTGTGCTAACGATATTTTTCAATGTAATTTTAAAGAATTCTTTTATTCATCAGTAGAATGTTTTATTAAATCTTCAGATTGGTGAGCTCTATGCTTCCTTCCTGAAGTATTTGACATAAATTACTTGTGAGCTTTGATAAGTACACTTATAGTTTTATTCCTTTGAGAAAAAAATAATAAACGAACTGAATTATTTTTTTTTATCACTTAGAATAAACATATAAATAGTTGATTATAATTTTAGATTAAATAATAATATTAAAACATGTGTTCAATACCACCTCGAAAACCTCGTGCACTTATGCGTGAACGGTAAGATTCGATCTATATTTACTGAAAAAAATTTCAAATGTTATATTATATCAAAAATGTATTTCTTCAGATATTTTAAGTTATTTTTTGTTTAATTTATGAGTTATATACATCCTGTAAAAAAAAAGTCATATAAGCATGAAAAGAAAGGAAATAATCAACCGCAAAAAACTGTTTCCTTTCGTAGTGAAATAATTTCACGACACACTAACAAAAAAAAAACAAACTTAATTTTTAATGTTAATCCTTTATTTTTTTGTTGTTAGCCTTGAACAAGGAAGTGTCAATGCTCAATGTCAAAAATGTTTAGAAAAAGGTCATTGGACATATCAATGTACACGTAAAAGAAAATATGTTGAAAGACCATCACGTACACAATTACTTGAAAAACGTATAAAACAATTACAAAAAAATCAAGAAGATGAAGAAAAAAATGCTAATGAAATGAAAAAAAAGTATTTATTTATTTATTTATTTATTTTATTATTTCTAATTCATATTTCTTTTTTTTGCTTTTCTTCGTCTTAGACAAATAATGGATCAATTACAAACAATTAAATTTGATAAAAATAAAAATAATAATGATCATGAAGATGATGGAAATTCATCTGATTCAAGTTCAAGTAGTTCATCATCATCATCGTCATCATCGAGCAAATCGTCGAACGGCAGCAGCAGCGGTAGTAATTCTAGTGATGATGAAAGTGCATCGCCATCATCATCAGATACGAATCATGAATCACCAAAAAAGAAATTTAAAAATTAAATTTTGTACTATTTTCACTCTGTTATGTTATTCGAGTGTAAATCATATTGTAATAAACATTTTTTTTTCGTTCTCGTTTATATGTTTATGAAATATGTCATAGTAGCGCTTGTTATGCGTAACAAAACGAAGAAAATATAATTTAACTTGTTTCCATATGCATGTATATAGAAGTGATGATTCATGCAAAGGCATAACTTAGCACTGTAGGCAAGGGAGGGGGGGGGGGGGGGGGGGGGGGGGGGGGGGGGGTAAGGTGCAGTTTTCAAAAGTAGAGAGTATTGTGTGAACGAATTTTAGAAATAGCTGACGGGGGGAGGATGTCACAAGCTCTCTATAAATTGCACATCTGGGTTTTGGGCGTATTTCAACAAAATAAAATAATATGAAGGAGCATGTAAAACAAAATTCTTTCGTCAGTTTGATTAAATTTTTTATAAGAGGTTTCTTTTTTTTTTCTTTTTGTGGTTGGCATTATTCTTTCTCGAACACACCATATTTTTTTTTCTTCGTTGTATACGTTTGATTACGTGTAGTATGGGTAAAATCGGCTCGACGCGTTTGGTTAATGCGGACATCACATTTTCTTTTCTGTTCTGTCAACGTCACTTAACAAGATGGAGAGAAGGAGAAGAAGAAGAATAAGATGCAAAACAGGCGGCAAGGTTTTTTTTTCTGCTCTTCTCAGTTCGTAGTTAGCAACCTATACGTACTAAATAACAAGTAGTATATGTATTCATATTAACTTTCGTATCATTCTTTGTTTTTTTAGCTTTACTTTCGATATGTTCGTTTAGTACATATATTGATTTTGACAGTAATTTATCTTCTATTAATCGTAATATAAATACGGCTTAGTAAAAAAAAAAGCACAGAAATAGATTTATTATATTTCATTTTTTTTTCACTTGTTATTAGTGGTATATCCTTTTAAAAAAAAGAAAAGAATATTATGAACTCTTCAAAACTTTCTCAGGTGAGAATAATAATTGTTGTTTTGTATATAGTTAATGTCTGTACCATATTTGTTTCTTTATGCCATTTATCGAAGTCAATTGATATTTGATTACAAAATGATGATTGATTGTTTCTGTTTGACATTACAAGAAAGAAATTTGTTTTCATTAAATTGATATTTTATACCGTAAATAATCATTGTTTAGAGATTTAAACAGAAAATATATCCTACCATATGTTTAGAAATCATTCGATTTTTGTTTTTTTTCGAAAGATGAAATTTTCAGAACTAATTTTTATTTGTTTTCGTTCAGATTGTACCACAAGCAGCATCAGTATTGGGTCAACCAGATCAATTTAAAATGGTTACTCGATTATCATCAATGTCAGGTATAAATTTTTATTATTTTCATTCCTTTGTCGTTGGTTTTTCTCTCATGACGATCCTAAATATTTTATGACGACTTATGGAACATGAATGATGAAAATAGTTTTAATTAAGAAAAAAAAATTTTTTATTTTAGCTGACAAATCTGCATCGAAAATTCAAGCTGCATTTCGTAATCATCAAGCTCGACTTAAATTAAAAAAACAAGCAGCATGGCAAATACATGAAAAACTTGAATATTCTAGTGAACAAACTCAAGCAAAAGTAAAGAAAATATCTTTTTGTGTTTTTTGTTTTTGTAATTAAATTTGGATTTGAAATTTATTTATATATATATGTATATATATCTTAGCTTAAAGATATGTTTGAAAGATTACTCAAATCGTCTGATTTACTTTCACCATCTGTTGCAAAATCACTTCAAAAAGCTGGATTACCTGTAGGTAATGTATTATGTAGATATAACATAGACAATAGATATACTCAATTTCATTTTTATATAGAAGAAAAAGAACTTTTAAGATTAACAAATCCTGATAATATTCCTGTTGAACATACTTATCAAGGACCACGTAAGTTATTATTCGTTACTTTTTTTTTTAAAATTAAATGAATTGATAATTCATTTATTTTTGTAGGTATCGAAGGTCCAATTACAAGAAAGACATTTGTAGATTTAATTGAAGCTTTTCAACATGGACAAGTAAGTGAGACAAAGTATTCAACACAACCTGTAGAGGATTAAGATTTAATTATTCATCTTGAATATTAACGATTAGTTAAGAATATCAGACTTGAAAAAAAAAAAAGATAATTACTATTGTAAAAGTGAGATAGTAGATCTACTAAATGTTTTTATTTTATTAGGCCAATTATTGTGCTGAATTCCAAACATATAATTGCTTCATATATCTGTTTCAAATAAGAATTTCCAATTCACTGAGTTACGCTAACATCAATATCAGTATTCCTTCAGGGAATATTTTGAGATAGAATAATTTTTTCCTCAAAAAACCACATGTCGAAATAATCTAGTTCTTTATCTCATGAATGAACCGCACGAAGTGATTTATTACTTTTGTAACCATATTTTAGGCATATAAACGGAACTTCTAGATTAGAATAATCCCACAAATTTTCTCTATAGAGTTACGATTAGAGCCCGTCGGACCAACCCAACAAGTCATATTCTAAAAGTAACAGTCAATTATGACTTGATTCTTATTCATAAAAAAAAAAAGTTTCGCTTCTCGAGAGCAACTATTAGACTCAGACTAAATTATGACTATGGTTCGATTCGGATCTAAAAATTGTGAATCAGAGAAACTATACTTATAAAATTTTTTGCTAGATTGACAAGAAAATTAAACAAAAAAGATTTTTGACTTAAAATTTCATCTATAAGTAGATGAGTTCAACTTCAAGAATCATATTAATGACATGAAAGAAACTAACTACACTTTATCTATGAAATTCATAGTTTTAAATATTCGTAATTCTTCTATGATATGATCATTTGTCTCTCTTCTTGACTAACATATTTAGATTTTATATGATTTTGTTAAATAGTTTTCTCATCTTCAAAATCACACTCTTTTGATAGGACTAACAAAAAAAAAATAGAAATCTAGTTGAAAGTTTTGTACTTGTGAAGACCTTTCTCCTTACATGAATAATTTTGATATTATAAGAAAAATGTTCTCCTGAATACTTAGAAAATATGTTTTAGTAACTTGAATTCATGTAACAGGAAACAAGCATCATTTCTATCACAAGTATTATTATTTCACTCAGACTTTTGAAGGTATATTAAAAGACTTGAAGTAAGTAATAGTTTATATACTAGCGAGAGTCCGTACATACTGCACGGATGCTTTTTTCCTGTAAAATTTCACATCTGTCCTTTAGCCTTGATTCGGTAATAGACAATCAGACCGTTCGCATTATATATATCGAGAGACCTTATACCCTTGCAGTCTTATATTCTTGTGATATTACCTCTTATAACCTTATTCCGTTATTTTTTTATTTCTTACATTTCATGGGGTCTCATCTACTTATTCACTATACGCTTATCTCCTTATACTCTTTTAGTTTTACCCCTTCTGTGTCTGTAGCATTAGCCTCTTATCCCATTACCCTTATAGCCTTAGCCTCTTATCCTCTACCCCTTATAGCCTTACAGCCCTTAAAGACCTATGGCCACCCTCATATAACAGCTCTTGAGGGCCTATGGGTATCTCCATATAATAGTCCTTGAGGATCTATGGGTATCCCAATATAGCAGACATTATAGTCTTCTCCGTATATCGGTCAAACTTTCATTTTTGAACGATGTTTATGAAAAAAAAACAGAATGAATGCGATCTTCGAGGTATAGAAACCATTTGATTGAATGTTCGCTTTAATGTAAATTGAATGCAAACAGTATATTCACGAAGACACATTCGATTTCACAAATCAACTTTTTCTGTCACAGTAGAGATGCAATAACATCAACATCATGTAATAATGATTAGTAAATATTTGTACTAAATCACTTACCAAAATAGAAGACTCTATATTAGAAGTCCTAAAACTGCAACTGTGTCCATACAATTTCAAACTTTTGAGCAAAGCTTTATAAATGCTATTAAATTAATTTTGGTCAGACGTCATCTACGTATCAAAAAAAATGTTTCGTCAACATCTGAGATTATAGTCACTATGTATTTTGTAGTCGCCACTTTGTCTGGAAATAGGTATTTGAATACTATAATATATTATCATAATTCATATTTCTTCTGCTTGTAATATCACGGTATGACGTGTGAGTCTTCTCTTCGGTAACACCTTCACTCAAGTCGATTGTGACCTTCTTCGCCGAAAAGCATTTCGTCGAAAGATTCGTAGGACACTTTAGACTGCTGTGAGCTCTTTAATTCTTATATAGGTTTGTTCAGCATGAAGAGGTCAACTCATTCTGCCCTCACGCGCACGTTTGGGGCACCCTCCGTGGCCAAAAAGTACTTTCGACGAAGAACATATATACCTTCCTTTCAGCCATTTTTCCTCCAAAAAAATACCTACTGTCCTCTTCTTGTAAAATTTTTGAATACTTTAACATTTTAGAAGCTCTCCGAGAGCTTTTATTACAACGAGATGTTTAACCGATAACAATGCTCAATAAACATTTTCGCTTCATTCTCTATAGATGTACGTCTTATGACAAAATAGTATAACTGATTCTGTAATCATTATAATTCCTAAAGAAAATTGGAAGTCTCATTTGCATAAGTCTTTATATAATTATAATCTATGATCGTTTATCTCTTGATAGGTTTTACATGAAAAATATGTTTGTCAAATTCTTCATCAAGCACGTGCTATACTTAAAACTTTACCAAATTTTAATCATATTGATCTATCTAATTTACATCATATATATATTATTGGTGATCTTCATGGACAATTAGCTGATTTATTACATATATTTAATGCGGTAGACTAAATATTTATAAAGAATTTCTTTTGTTTTTTTTTAATCTATTTAAATTATCTATAGAATGGTCTACCTGCAACTGACAATTCATATATATTTAATGGAGATTTTGTTGATCGAGGTCGAAATTCAGTTGAAGTTCTTCTTTTACTTTTGGCTGCATTGATTGTTTTTCCAAGTTCAGTCTTTCTTAATCGAGGTATTACTTTTTTTTTCTTCTTATTGTTATTTTTTGATTAGACATTCTAAAATTGAAAAGGTAATCATGAAGATATAATGGTTACAGTTCGATATGGTTTTCAAAATGAAGTTAATCAAAAATATCCGGTTAGTACATACTTTATCAATAATATTAATCTATTCAATATATATATATATATATATATCTAGGCACGTAAAACACCATTACTTGATTTATTTAAAGATATATTTAGTTGGTTACCAATTTATTCATATGTCGATGCAGGAAAACCTAAAATTATGATAGTACATGGTGGAATATCTGATCGAGTTAATTTAAAAAAAATAAATACTCTTACAAGAAATCGATGTAAGATTAAAAATGATATAAACATACGTTGACAATTCGAAATTTGAGCAATATGTTTTCTAACGTTTTCTTTCTCGACATATTTTAGTGAAAATTCACTGAAAAAAAAAGGTCACTAAAGCCTGTAAAAATTGAAAGCATCAATCCTCGATGTTTATCTAAATTTTATTTTGATTTTACTCGTCAAATGCTTAGGAAAACAAAAACTTTATTGAGAAAATCAATTTTTTTCGACATTATAGCAAAATACCAATATTCACTATTCGAACTTGAATTTCAAAAACATAAGTATCATATTTAGAATCTACATCGAATAATATAATCAGTGCTCAAAATGATTAATTTTTGTTGAATTTCAGTCCTTAGAAGAATCATAGGTCATCAGAATAATCGAAAATAACAGTAACGGGATGTAACAAATGAAATTTGACAATATTGAGTATACTATTCGATGCAGACTTTTGTATTGATTCTATTTGTTTATTTTGGAAGTGATATTCAGATAGTCAAAATCGTAGAATAAAAATTCGTATTTATGGCGTTTTGCTATCATAGAAAAAAAAATCGAACTTTTTCAATAATTAAACAATATTTTTCAAAAAAGTATGCATGATTTTTTGGTCTAATTATATGAGAAAATTCGGTTAAATATTGAGATTACGTAGAGATATACCAATTCCTCGAACATAATGTCAAAGATGACATTTTTTTTGTTTGGATAATTCCAATTGATTTTGAAACACGATCTGAAAGGTGTAATGAGGTATATAGAGTAGAAATTTGGATCCCTTCCTTCTCTACCACAAACCTTTTTGATGCATGATTACTGAGTATATATCATTAAGCTCTCATAAAAGTATATAAACTACTTTCTTTTTGAGTTCCAGAGGATAAGTAAACGTTGATAAAAAATGGATCTGCAGATAGATCGAATAAAACAATATTCTGGTGATTAGTAACAACAGCTATATCGTGTTTCACATTATACTCCAGCAGGGATTGCGCTAATAGCTTTTAAGGAGAAACCAATATATTGAATTTCTAATTAGAGTTTAGAATATTTTCAGTATTGAGAATTAACTTACTTCTAGCAATTCTTCATGTTAGTTATAATCGATTGTGAACACTGTTTCCGAAGTTGTTCTTAGATTTTTTGTCTAATTCTATCCAACCATGACGAACAAATGTCGGAGAAAAAAAAAACATTTTGCTCAAATTTCGAATTTCTACTTCCTTAATTAATGTTAATGTTTTTTTTTTGTTAGATGTTTCAATTGAAGTACAACCAGAATCTAAAAGTGGTGGTAAACGATTAACTCCTGATGAAGATAGTGAATATCGTCAAATACAAGGTAGTGAAATAATATAAATAAATAATTTCATATATTTATTTGTTTGAAATATATTTAGATTTATTTTGGAGTGATCCAGATCCTCATAATCGTCAAGGTTGTAGAAAAAATGATGCAAGAAAGATGGCTTGTTTTTTTGGTCCAGATATAACAGAACAATTTCTTAATAAATATAATCTTTCAATGCTTATACGTTCACATCAAGTTAAACAAGAAGGTTATGAATTTACACATGATCGTAAAGTTTTAACAGTTTTTAGTGCATCAAATTATTGTGGTGGATCTAATTGGGGTGCAGTTGTACGATGGTTTGTATCAATGATATTTGTTTGTTTTAAATATTAAATTTATTTTAGGGATTATAATGAACAAGAGCCATGGTTAATTCAATATAAAACTGAATCTGTTGAAATGGAAAAATTAAGTTTTAATAAACAGTAAGATAATCAATATGAAGATATTTTTATTATTATTATTTTTTTTTATTTCTTCAAGAGTAACATTATTTGAAGATCCAGTTTATCAATCATTAGTGGAAAAAATTATGACAAATAAAAGTTTACTTCAAAAAGAATTTGAAAAAGCAGATAAAAATAAAACTAGTAGACAATTTACAATAATAATATTGATTTTTTTTTTAATAAGAATTTCTTTTTTTTTTCTTGTGTCTAATTAGAGCATTTACCATTAACAGTTTGGTCTGAAATTATGGCCACTGTACTTCAAATTGATTTACCTTGGCTTACATTACGTTCAAAACTTGTACAAGAAGATACACAAGGAATTCTTTATAATACTATGTTTGAGGGATATATTTTAGATAATACAAAACTTCAAATGGTATTTTTAAAAAATTATCAATTAATATTATATTCTTATTGTTTTAGTCTAATCCCGGTATTATGGAAGATTTATATATGTGGAAAGATATGCTTATGTTATTATTTAATTTAATAGATTATAATCATTCAGGTATGATTGGTTTTTATTTTGATGAATATTTATCTATTATATATATAATATTATAGGTTTTATAAGTCGTAATGAATTTTCTGATGTTGTTAAACTTTTACTTCGTGGTGAAAATGGCACCGGTGATGTAAATGAAGCATATATTGAAGAACTTAGCTCTGCTATGGATTTAGATAAAAATGGAAAAATTGATATTAATGAATTTCTTGGTAAGATTTCAATATGCAATTTATCTACAATCGACTACGTAGGATAGATCGAAATCAAATTTCTTGTAGTCAAATTAGAATTTCATAAACTTAATTTCCTATATTTTTATGTTGGAAGATTGGTGAAAATCATCTAATCTGTTTTCGAAGAATCTATAAACACTCAAAATCAGAATTCATTGAATTTAAAATCTTGAAATCTGATACATTAAAGTTTAATTTCGATTTGTCTAAAACCTTTCTGAGACACTGAATTTGTGTAGCCTAAATAAATGTCCTACATACGGACATGACTTCGCAAAATTAAGAAACGTGTATAAACTTTCTTAGAGTTAGTTCTTATATACCACGTGTATGATGTGTAAGTGTTGACAACAATAGACAAAATCTTTTGTGTTCTTCGAAAAAAAATAATAAAATATTTATTTTAAAGAATGAAATGAAAAGATCTATTGAACTAATCGTTTTATGTATAATAAAATTTGAATTTTTGTTTTTATATTCTAGAAAGTTTTCGTATTGTAAATGTGAAGGATGCAGGAAAATCGAATCAACAAACAAATTTACCAAAGAAAAAAGTTCAAAATACTAACTTTTAACTAAAATGAAATGGTATTGAATAATAAAATACATTCATTGGATATTAAACATGACATAATAATTATTATGCACAAATATTCATTCCTCAAATTCGATTAAATATGAACAAATTAATCTCTTTTCTCTTTTTTTATATGATTGTCTTTGTTTATGTTTTCATATATTAAAAAGATGCTATTTTTTTTGTCGCAATTTCATTTCCGATTAAATAACGAACAAAAATGAAAATCTATCTGTTGGCTTTTTTTTTGAGAATGATTAATAAAGACATTTTTCGATCGCATATTCGTATGTAAACTTTAGCATTAAAATATTCATAATGTGTCGTACTGGACACATACAAATATTTTTTCAAGTACTCAAATACTATATTAATCAAAAGTATGTGTGGCGGCATGATAGCTAAGTATTTATCTATTCCATAAGAAAACATTTCCAGGTGTCTCGCTCCGATTTCCTTCGTTTATATATTATTCGATAGAGGATCTCGAGTAGATAAAAAGCTATCGATCACAATCCTTTTAGACTTTTTACCTACTCGAGATTCTCAATCGAATGACATATAAACGAATGAAATCGGAGCGAGACACCTGAGAATGTTTCCGTGTTAGTTAAATAATAAATGAGACTTTAATAAATATAACACGAGCGAAACTTCAATAGACAAACAAAATAACATACTTGCAAAGAAAAAGAGATGATTAATGTTTGTTTTACTATGCACAAACATGAAAAAAAAATCACTTAATAAGAAAAACAATGAATAAAATATATAACGAACTATCACATTATAATTTATTAGAGTGATTTTATAAAGATTATTATGAATTATTTGTTCATTGAATTACAAGATTTAATGTTGGTAGTAATAAAAATGATAGAAATTATGATATTTATTTATTTTTGTTGACAATATTCATATATTTGAGGTTCTTCTTTCCAGTGATAATATTTGCGCTAATCTTAAAGAAAGAAAAAAACAAATATTTTTTTCACTTTTAACAATTTGTAATTTGATTTTGTTGACCTTGTTTTTATGAAACGATGTTCTTAGTTGATTTCTTTTAACCTGTTTAAAACGTTGACATCGATTAGCAAACCAAGAACAACATTGTTGTGTTGTTATTAAGTATTTTTTATCTGGTGAACATTATCCTAAATTAGTATCATATCTGAAATAGACCAAAAACAAAACAAATGTAATGTAATTTATATATATATGGACCATTTCAAGCAAAATGAGACATTCTTGATAAGGATTATATTTTTGAATAAATTCGTTTAGCATAGACCATCTATAAAAATGTTGACTCTTTCAGAAGATTATTAATAAAAAAAATTATTAGCGAATATATCTTTAATCATACGAGAAAAAAATCAGGAAACTTTTGGAGAGACTACGATGTGAATTGCATCTATGGTGAAATTTTCAACAAGATCATACTATCATCTAGAAATTCTCATGAAGGATTTATATCGTTTTGAACTTCTCATACGGTTACTGGCGACTCCTCCGAACAAAGGTCTTTTGCGTTGATTTTTTTGAAGTATCTACAGTAACTTAACCCGTATGCAACATTTCAAAAATTAACTGTAAGAAAGTTCATTATCCTGAGGTACATGTGTTTTGATTTTGCGCGAAGTCACAGAAACCTACTGTTGGATAATGTTATTTCATATTTATCCAAGCATCAAATACGAGAGATTTAACTAGAGAATGATGAAGTAAGGTTAGAAGAAAAATTCGATCATTTGAAACGCATATAAAAAATTAAAAATATTTTGTATACATCAATCAATGCTTAAAATATTTCATAGATGTAATTGCAAATATTATATTTTGAATTTAGCGTTTCTAATTAAGATTGATTATCAAATACTATTGAGATTATTATTTTAGTTGTTTTTTTTGCATGCTCCTTATCGGATAGATTCGATTCATCATGACAAAAAAAAAGCTTTTATGAAGGAATATTATTCTATGTTTGATATCACAAGACTCAAGCACTCCATCTTAGATTAATCTGAATTCGATCATAATATGCTTCATTAAAGATGTACATGTTTCAGTACTACTATATTTGGACTTAAATCAGTTCAAAATGAATGACACACACACTGTGCAGCACTTTATTTAAGACGATCATTGGATTTTTTATGCTTCAACTAAGCACTATCTCTAAAATTTGCATTCAATGATCAAGTATTATTATCATTAATTATAACAAAATAATCAACCAGAATGCAAAGTTCAGCTTCTCATGTTGTATGTCTATTCACATTATTGTCGGTATACTGCAGTAACCATAAGAACTATGACAATTTCAATATCAAACTACCACCGGTTGATTGTCAGTGGCTTTTTTTTGTCCAGTTTGAACCACATCGGTTAATTATTGTTTTAATCAATCAAAATTCATTGAGGCGCAATGTTGTGAACCATACACAGACAACCAATATTAATGCTTAACAACAATTCTTTTTCTTTTTCAAGAGTTTTTACGACCATCCTATGTACTTTATAAACAAATATGATCGCTAAAGTGTACCTGAAAAAAAAATTTATTGTAATAAAAAAAGAAATCTTTCAAGATATCCAATTACACATAAGAAATTTAGATTTTTTTTTTAGCTAAATAAATATCATTGCTATATTCAATATGACAATCGATAAGTTTTTCTTTTGTATTCTTAAAATCATCAAGCTAATTCTTCAACAGATATTCTATTAAAATAAAATGAGAACATGTTAATTTTTTTATTAAATTGGCTTTACTTTTTTGTTGTTATTATTTTTTTTTACAACAAGTTTCTTCTTCGTTTTTGCTCTTATAATGATTCGAACATCTAATAATTTTCTTAGTGATGCAAAGTAAGCCATCAGAATGTCATAACTTTTACCCTGTAAAATGTTTTTTTTTATTTAAATGTGTTTGATCAGTTATAAAATATGTCGTTTTCTTGTTCTCTCTCTTGGTAAATATACGATGAATTTGAAGTATTAAAAATATTGATTTGACGAACAACCATTATCGATTTTGTTTTTTTCAATTTCTCATTTTATCGAAAGATTGAAGAGAAAAAAAGTCAATTATATTTGATGAAAATGAATTCGTAAGTAGAAGAAGAAAATTTTTTTTCTTTTTCCAATTTCTCAAGAACAATAAGGGCGTGATTATTTTATTTCGATCTGTATTGATAACACCAAGTCCTCTGAAAAATTGTGCTTGGACCAGATGCATTCAAATCACATGAAAATTTTTACGGTAAAATTTTCAACCCTATACTATTCTTTTAAGGAATAAAAACGGCATTGGTTACAATGAAGCTCCTTCGAGAATTCTGAGATGGGCGATTAAAACAAAAAAAAGAAAATGATGGAAGTTTTGCAAAAAAACGAGGTGCCAAATAAAAAATCATGTAGTTTACAAAAGATCAGACCTTTTGTTATCTTCCCATTAGGAAGCTGCAGGTTCTTCCGGACCTAGACGGATCCAAAATTTTATTTTTTTTTCGGATCCGGATCCAACTTTTTATTTTTTTGTTAGGTCCAATTACACGTTTTGGTGGACCCGCTACTTCCCAGATGAGAAATCCTGCAACAAGATATAACTGTACGTTGAGTATTTTTTTTCTGACAGTAGAGAATCCCTGATCCTTCACTTGTTCATGTACACGAAAGGTGCCAGGCATTCATGGAAAAAACCTCGAGTTTGGATCCGACCAGGTCCGGGTCCACAAAAATGTAGATCCACAGTTCCTTACTTCCCATCATTTATCTCAATTTTTATGTTTTTAACAAAATAAAATATATTCAATTAAAAGAACAGTACTACTTATAAGAGAATGTTTTCAACTGACCAATTGCTTTCTTACCGAGGGTTAGTTGGTTGTATGTTATTGACTATAACTACGAAAAATCTCCTTAGGTGCTCATATGCTGGTTCTCTAGACTAGCAAACTCTTCGCCAAAAATTGTTTTAACTCTTTTCATATGCCTCATGCTTTAATCGATCGTTTTTTCAGACGATATCAAATTATTTGTCTAAAATTTCACCATGCATTAATCTTATTTTTCTCTTTTAATAGTAAAAAAAGTAAACAATCAAGTATCAATCGACTTCCAAGTTTATATACTCAATTATTAGTTAAATCTGAAAATGAATATCAACGTGAAATAAGTCGTAAATTAGATCAACTTCAATGTTTTAATCGTGATACACAACGACGTCGTCATGCTTATGATCATTTATTTACACATGGACATTTATCAAAACGACATCAATGGTTTAATTTAGATAAATCATATCGAGATACATGTCGAACAACATGGAATAAAGAAACTATGAATAAAAATCGTACAAGTCATATATTTGTACCAACAATATATTCATCAGAAAGTTCATCATTTATACAAGATTCTTTTGAAATTCAAAAAAATGAACATCCTGTAATAACTGATGAAAAAATTAAACGAAAATTTTTACATATACAACCAGTTATGTTAGAAATTTTAAATGCACCACATTCATCAAAACTTTTTAAACATAAACATGGATTAGAAATGCGTAAAATAAGTGCACAACGACGACAAAAACATATACAAACAAATGCAACTGATGATCCACGATATAGACAACTTGTTTCAGAATTACAAAACAATTGAAAAAATGATAAAATAATTATAATATTGACTATTTCTTTTTTTTGTTGTGCTTATTTGACTCATATTCACTCAAATACAAATCTACTAACGAATTGTCATTTCCTATTATCTCATATTTCAATATTATATACAAAAACAAAACAAAAAATTTGTTATGAATATGGATGCAATGATGACAGTGATCTCCGATCTTAAATAGAGCGGCGCATGATAAAATTTTCGATAAAAAATATATGCCTAAACCATGAAAGCTGAACCTTCTCTAGGACGCGAATATCGAAAATTGAAGAATTTCGACAAATCTTCTATAGATTCAAATTTCTAGACTACCGAAAACCTTTAGTTTATGTTTATCAAATTCAACTATTTTCTTGAAATGACCTTCCCGATCGAAATCAATCAATTACCACTTTCATATGAATAATAATTTACTTGTCTAGTAATATACTAAAGTTATAGTTGTGCAAGCTGAAGGTAAGATTAAGATAAGAAAAATGTAGAGTAGGGAAGTATGAAAAAAAGTTTATCTTGAACATATCTAATCAAGACGCCATTTGAAAACCATGTGGATTACTACATTGACATTGTATGAGTGAGTCCTTAGATATCTAGAGTAATCTGACGAGGAAAGTCCGTCAACAGACTAATCACTTTGAAGTCTGGACTATCTCTATGCCTTGTATAGGTTTTAACCCTTTAAGTACGGGATTATTTTTATATAATAAAAGTTCTTATAATTTCAAATTTACACTTATTTTCTAAAAAACTATTACGAAATACATGATTCAAAATGCTTTTAGAGTGTGATAGTCTTTAGAACAATTCGTAAGGCATAGTTCTACATCATGTTCAATACATTCATGCGAAGTATCTTTTCTCGACTTGATACTTTTCACAATATTAGCACAAGCTAGACTATCAGAACGTAGTCGAATTTTATCTTTCGTTACCTATTATGTCAAAAAATGTATTTTTATACTCTTTATCAAATGCGATCAACTCATCAAGATCTTTCATATGAGCACAGATTTAGTAAAATATTTGTCTTTTAGAGTGTAATAGGTTACTCACTCAATCGAATGAGCGTGTACTAGTAAATACTATCAATTTTATTCAAAAATTTCCTCTTTCTCAAAATATTCAACTTTTGTATAAGACGTTCTTTTTTCTTGTGAGATATGTAATAAAATAATCGAGAGAAAAATATTTAAAAATCAAAACTATGTTGAATTGATGAAAGGTAAGTTTATTCACTGAATGGTAACTCATAGAGTTTCATTTACAGTTAAGATATCCATTTGATTTGTTGAAATAATTGTATCTCTTATAATATATCAATTTAGAGAGAGATCATTGAAAAATATATATATATCATGTCATCAATTAAAATAGTTTGAACGATTGTTATACATGATTATATAATCTATTAAATAAACGATCAATTTATTCTTAATATTGAAATTAAATCATTTGTATAACTTTCATCTTTAATTGAACATTCCTCATCAAAATAATATCTAATTTAGTTTAGATTATACTACTTTCTTTTTATAAAATTCTTAAAAATTAACTCTTCATTTCATCATACAAAAAAAAACAAACTTGAATTTTCTTCAATCTTATTTAATTCGATTATATATATATATATATATATATATATATATATATATACATACATATCTTTGTATCAAGATATAGATCTAAATCGAACATATTTTCGCTATGAATGCTCTTTTACCTTTTACACAAATAACGATCAGATCGATAGATAATCTATTCTAGGTGAGAAATGAAGGTTGGATATTGGATAATTGTCGTATATATATATATATATGAGACGAGCAAACTAAATAATGTGTACGTGCGAACAATAGACGTCATACTGCGAAGCGGCCTGTTTCATGCTTGTATATATTCAAAATAAAAAAACAAAATGACTTGTCGCATGAATATAGGTAATATTAATTGGAACATAGTGGGAAATGACATATCGATTGGAAATCGAACGACAAAAGTGGCCAGACCATTCGATAGCATTGGAGAAACATCAAAGAAGACAACGGTTTTCTCTCTCTCGAGGAAGAGACAGAGAGAAAGAATAGAAGAAAACACGAATCCCTACCTGTGCAATATGAATAATACTTTTATCTTTTCGATCGAATGTTTTTCTCAATTAACATCAAATAAACATACCTTAAGTGTTACCTAAGAAAATTATCGACTATTTTTAACTACTAGAATACAAGTCATTTGTCAACAGTGAGTATTGCAAAGTGAGCTCGCCCATGTCTGAATAATTATTGTGAAAATCTTGATTCGCATATCATTTTGTAGATAGCAATCTCAGCTTTAATTCTATGCAAAACGGTCGGTCTTTGATTGCGAATAACTTTGAATAGGAACAAGATAGAGAGCTGCAGTTTTCATCATTCGAAAGAAAAGATGAATGACGCAACGAACTATATAATATAAGATAGTATGACCTAGTTTTTTTCAAGGACCTAAACCAATGTACACCGTAAGGTGACTACACTGAATTTTTTATGATCAGGTATGCACTCGAACCGCTAGTCGAAAACCTATAAAATACTTCTTGAGAAATTATAGCCATTCTACTCGAAATCCTGAGTCATTTTTTCTATTAACTTTTGTAAAAAGAACACTTATTTTATAAGAAATCATTCTTCGGCAATTTTTTTAGAGAATTAATTAAGAATTACATCTTAGAAAAACTTACAATATATGATTTAATGCGTCTTCATAATGATGAAAATCGCAATTCTCTATCTTGTTCCTATCGAAAGTTATTCATAATCAAAGACTGTCGAGTTACTTTTGGACCATCCTGTACAACGTGCTGCAAATTAGACTATTGCTAAAAAAAAACGTCAATTTTCTTCGTCTAAACTGAATTTTTCTGCTTCTCCTAAACATATCGTTGAATAATCCGTTATCAAAAATCTTCTTCTATCTCTGACAATAATAATTTTATTACAAGCAACAATGTGAACGAATCTAGGAAGAAAAAATTTCATGTACTTGTCTCAATGTTCTATCCAACGTGGAGGGGGAGAGCGAAGCCTCTCCTAGAATTTGTGGTTATTGTACCATGTAAAAATATCTATTCACCTTTCGGAAGAGAAAATCTGAATAAAACATAAACTTGTCTTCTGTTATTCTCCAACTTGCACATAAAATTCATTTAAGTTTTTTTTTTTGTAGCTTTAATAGATAAAAATACACTCTCACATATACACATTTCGTTGAAATGCGAAAAAGAAAAAGAACAAAGTATAAAGAAGATAACAAAAAACAAATAAATGCTGTATATCATTGAGAGTGTCTTTTCTCATTGTCTGTCGGTATTAGTTTTCCTTATAACCAAAAACGAGTAATTCGATCAACATTTGGTTTTCGTGTATTTGTTGTTATCTGTGGTGCTGGTGGTGGCGGTGGTGGTATTGGTGCTTGATGAAAACCAGCAGTCATCATTGTTGTTAAAAAATGTTGTTGCATCATAAACATCATCATTGATGTTGCCATTGGATTAAATAATATTGGATTTGTTGAAGGTGGTGTTGCAATATTATTATGATTAATAATATAATTATAATTTGTTTGTGTTTGACGTTCGGGAATTGATGTTGGATTTCGAGGCTAAATAAAAAAAAACAAAAAAATTTAAATATGAACAACAAAAAGATTCAATATTGCATTACTTTTCGAGATCGATATAATGGTTTATAACATAATTGACTACGTACACGTTTATTAGCAAACCATTTTTTAACTTGTTTTTGAGTAATACCTATGAAATTTGATTAGTATTTTAATAAATAAAAAAAGTTTTCAAGAAAGTTTACCTGCTTCATTAGCTAATTGTTCTGTTCGTTCATCATCCGGATATGGATACTCACGATTTAATTGAAACCATTGATTTAAAATTGCAACAGCTCGACTACCCAAAAATCTAAAAAAAAATTGTTTTTTTTAACCAATCAAATTTGGTTTTTTTTTTTTTGTACCGTGTATTTCGACATTCTTTATCATTTGATTGTTCTTGACGTGCTGGTGATGAACATGTACTACTACTTGTACTTGGATGACGAATATGTGAATGTATTTGTTGAGGACGAAGTGGAGTACTATGATAATGATGATGATTTTGTTCTATATTAATACAAAACAAAAAAAAAGAACCTCCAGGGTTTAATTGATCAAGAGAAAGGTGTCTACAATATTGTTTCTATTCATTCAAACAATTATATGAGACCTCCTACTGACGGGAAATTTTATTGCTTGAGGTGTAGAGAGATATACAAGATGGGACATTGAAAATGAATATTATTCCTGTGGTGGATATATTCATTAGGATAGGTTCAACCCACCTTGTTTAACCATAATTGAACTATTATTTACATCACTTGTATCAACAAAACCACTATCATATGTTGTTTTCTAAATTACAAAAAATAAAATATCGAAATATTTTTTGAGTTTATATATACCTTTGAAATACACTCATGGTTATCATCTTCAGTAGAAAAATTTTCTTCTTCTTCTTCATCATCATCATCATCATCTTCAATTGTAGGTGAAAGTAAATGTTGTCGTCGATTAGTTAAATCTAATGCATCAGGCTCTTGTTTAATACGAATCATTTCTTTTTTTGAAAAATTCGAATACAATACTAATGACAAAAACGATGAATATATATGTTAGTGACGTAATGAAAAAGAAGAAAATGATCGTTCGTCGTATTATAATATACAATTTATCTTTTTTTTCTCTTTCAAAGAAAGAGAGAGAAATTGTTCAATTGGTTGAATTGAAGATGACAACTAATATTCGTATTGGAAGACGAAATGATGAGACATCAATTAGTTATGATAAAAAAACATCAATTAAGACCCTAAACATCATAGTCGACTATGAAATCAAAAACAAAAAAAAAATTTATAAAAACAGCTGATGAGGACAAGATAAACAAAATATGAAAACTCACAACACGTGTCTCGGTTTTCTTTCATATAGATTTCGATGAATATATGTATGATTTTTCTTTCGTTTTTTAATTCTCTGATCGTAACCGGATACATTTTTTTTTATCTAGTTTATTTAATTTTGCCACTTTACAAATTATGTGTAATTTGTAACAGGAACTTGTTAAATTTGTTTTCAATTAGATTTTTGTTTTATTTGATCAATTGGATTGAAAACAGATGATGAAAAATTTTTTCAGAAAAAAAAAAACAAAAATTTTTTAAAATTTCAATAGTGAAAATCTTGATATTTTGAATTAAGATTGGTTTTATTGACACATTGAAATGAAATTATTACACAGTTAGTTGTGTGAGTAGAAGAAGAGCTGATTTAGATATATATATTTTTTTGCAATAACACATTTGGATGATGATCGAAATGAGAGAAACAATTGGATTAAGAAAAAATGATGCATCTGATTAATAGACATGATATATACAAATGTGTTTTATAACAGATGTAGAAGAATATTTGTTATTATAATTATTATATATAGGAAAACTAACAGTCGAATTTTGAATTTGAAACTATGCATAGGGATAGATCTCAATGAAAATTTTAGTTCTTTTCATTTGTTTCTATTCTAATATAAAAATATTGGAATCTTCTGGTATATAGAAGTGATGTAAAAGAGTATCTTTTATCAGGATACAAACAACGAAAAAGATCTGAAACTCTCACAATAAGCTATTATTCATTAAGATTTCGCTCTGTACAAAGTTGCAAGTTGAAATGCAAAAATCAATTTTTCTACTATTTCAATGGGAGACGACGACATTGACTTAAAAAGTACCGTAAAGTTCCAGTACCTTCACAAGAGTCTGTAGGGGCCAAATTGATGGGCTCCAACCATCATAGGAGTTAACTAAAAGCTCAAAATTTTATTCAAAGTACTTATTTATTAAAATTGGCAGACATTCGAATCTTCACTCCTCATCTTTACCCATACCCATCATCGTTACTCATTGTAAAAGAACAAATTTTTTCGATGTTGATACTGACAGTGAGAATTGTATCTTATCCAATGAAAACAAGTTTTCTAATATTGAAGGCTTCTACATCTTGGATTGTAATTCAAAACAGACAATGAATCATCCCGACTAATGTTTTTTATTTAAAAAAAAGTTATACAATTTGAAAATATTTTACAATATCATTTGATTAAGGGCAGCCTCCTGCTTTCGTGACCCAAAATTTTTTGTGCACATTGTATAGTCTGAAGTAGTAGGGGATTCAAAAATTATCTGTTTTTTTCAAAATCAATTTTTGAACAGAAAAAATTCACATTTTCTTTCTTTTTCCTTCAGACACTTCGACCGATTGAGCTAAAATTTTTTTGTATAACAACTATCATCAAATCGGGTTATATATATATTTGAAAATGATATTATGGTGATTTTTGGAGGTCTTAAAATATTTGCTATAAAGCAAAAAAACACTTTTTTTTGGTGAACCGTGTCATATTTCAGTTCTTCTAAGCAAACGAAACAATATTTTTTCAAATACAAAAGAAAAAAAAGAATATGCACTCCACTTTGCTTCTAATTGTTACAAAAAATGAATTATGGCTGTTTACGCGAAGAAAGAGAACTGCAGGCCATTATTAACACTTGTGTTTCGTATATTTCATAGAAGGAAGCATCTGGAAAATTTGAATGTATGACAATTTTTGCTCTACTGGTCGAAATCTATCTTGAGGAATCATGGAAAGGGCGTGATGCCCTTGGTGTGTGATTCATAATAACAACAAATATTTTCAATCGTATAGTTAATGATATTGGATGCAAAATATATTAGATCAGCCACTGCATGTTAGTTGGTTTTAATGAGCATAACACGATGAAGTTATGATCAGTGTATTTCTGATTAAATTCGAATGTACGTTGATCATCGTCGGATAGCGCTTTTTTTTTGTTTTTCTTACATAAACTTCCTTTATTCAAATAACTATTGTAGTCAATATCACTATGCATAAAATTTTGTTTATTTTTGAACACGAAAAGAAAAAAAAAGGTGTAATTAATTATTATGTTATTTATATCACAATAGTTTAAATAAAACCAACGACAACTCAATGACTACATATGTAAGTTCAAAATGTTTATTATTTCCATTGAATGGCTTACAAACAATCATCTAATAGTCTCAATTTCGTCGTGTTATATTACTACCACCAGTACTACCATGAAATGAACTTCTAAAACCACTTGATAATGTTTCATAACCACTTGTTGGTCGAGTATTTTGAGTTATAAGATTACTAATACCACCAGATCCAGTTGAACTACTACCTGTAGTATAAAGTGTACGTCTAATAGTTGTTGTTGATCCATCAGTACGACCACCACCACCACCACCGCCGCCACCAACACCAAGAGATCGATCAAAAGCTTGTTGTTCAGCATTTTGTACAATTCGATCAACATATCCACGAAGACCACTTTGACCTATTTAGAAATAATAAAAGAAATTATAAATTATAAATGTTTAATTACTTTCAAGTAATTCTCTATAAGTATTAATTTCTTTTTCTAATGATGTTTTTAAACTTGTTACTTCATTATATTCACGATTAGCACGTTCTAATCGATGACGTGCTTCCTCAATATCTTTAGCCACTCGACCTTGTCCTAAACTACCATCTTCACGAAATGAATGAAGTTTTCGTTGAAGTTCATCAATACGATTTTTAAGATCTTGATTTGTTGCTTTAAGATAACCATTTCGATTTTGTGTTTGTAATATTTCACTACGAACACGTTCTTCTTGTCGACGTTGTTGTTCATTATAAAGTGGATTTTGATCTGGTCGTTGTAAACGCATAGTAAGTTCATTGTATGTTATTTGAAAACGATTATGTATATCAGTACGTTGACTATCAACAACGTTTTCATAATCATTACGAATTTCACGTATAGCTTGTGATAATTCATTACGAAAAAATTTTGTTGGATCAAGATCAGTAGATATAGTTCGAGAACGAATTTCAGCTAAATCAGCATCATCTAAAAATCAAAAAGAAAAATTAATGATTTAATAATTTTTAAAATATTCTTACGTATTTGTTTAAGTGTAGCTATTTCATCTTGAAGAGCTATTTTTTCTACATCACATGATGATTTAAGAAATAATTCATTTTGAATTTCATGTTGAATACGTGCTATTTCAGATGATAGACGTTGACTTTCAGCTTTATATCGTCGTGCTTCATCTTCAAGGTCAGCTATACGACGTCGAAATAAATTGATTTGCTATAAAAGAAATTTTTTATATACATCGAAACCTAAGAATTTGTTTTTATTTAAATAAAATGCTGATTAAGTCATGATTATTCTCATAGAATAATTTACTATCATAATAAAACCTATTGAAATATACGATTATCGAATGTCTATATATTTTATGTATGTGTTTGTTATTCTGTAGTAAATAATTTTAACCTGAAAAAAACAGATAATAAATTTCAATGACATCTGTCTATGAATAAAAATTCTTTACATGTAGAAAGTGATTATAAAAGATTATACTTATTCATAATCAATTTTACTTATATATATGATGACAAATAATAAAAGTAAAAAATAAAAAGAAAGAAAATCTAATATTGCGTAATTTACACGCGATCGCATCGAATATCTGAATAGCATGTGTAAATATTAACACAATATATATTTGACTTTAATCATTTATCCTTCACTAAAAGAAATCATTATTATTACTAGAATTTTCAAGGATTATTGTAACAAAAAAAAGAAAAGAAAAGAAATTCATATCTTACAGCTTGATTTTCAGCAATTCGTCGTTCAATAGCATCGGCTTCTTTACGATCAGTTTCTCTTAAACCAGCTGTTTCATTATATCGTGCACGTTGTCGTTTAACTTCTTGTTCAGCTTGTTGTGCTTTAATATTAGCAGCAGCAGCATCTTTTTTTGCACTATCAATTAATCTACCTGCTTCAGTCATTTCAATATCATACATTTCTTTAATACGCGATGAACCTCTAGAAGAAGAAAAAAAAATAAAAAGAAATTTTTCTTAATTTATTTTTCTTAAACTTACTGTCCTGAACGATTTCGTAATGCTTCTAATTCAAGTAACAATTTTCGATTTTGTGCTTCTAAAAATCGCACTTTTTCAACATATTGTGCAAATTTATCATTTAATTGTTCAAGTTCACGTTTATCACGTTGACGTGATGCATTTAGACCAACTAAAGCAGTACTTCCAATGTTTGAACCACGTATTGGTACACCAGGAAAATTTGCTAAAGCCGCAAGACCCGGACCAAAACCACTACGTCTACCACTTGATTGAAAACTTTGATAGATTCGTGTCATAACACCACTACCACCACCACCGCCGCCACCAAAAGCCAATGGACGTGATCGTTGTACATTAGTTACGCGTGGATTAATTGATGATCGATAAGTTGCTCCTGTTGTTGGTGATGTCTCACGAATTTCATGATAGTCACGTGTAGTTGCTTCGTGTCGTTCTTCATGCCGTCTGTACATTTTTGTTTATTAAAAAAACACCGATTGATAAAAAGCTAAAAATTAAAGAAAAAAAAAAAAAGAAAAAAGAAGAAGAAAGAAATGTAAATTTTTTTATTCCATCATATTGCTAATACCCTTATTATAGCGAAAGAAACTTCAAGACGAACAAAAGTAATCGACAAAATTCCAGTTGCTCACCTTCTCCTTTTTTTTTCTTACTTCTACTATTACCACAATATTTTTTTTTCTCTGCTGCTCCGTCTCTGTTTCGGTCTCTCTGTGTTTTTTTTGTTCTTTACCACCAACGCTCTTGCGCTCTATCAATAAAAATAAATTCCATCTGCGTCGACACTATTCAAAGTATACAAAACAACAACAAAAGAATACGTTGTGTAGGAGTTAGCAAAAGTGGGAAGTTGTGGTTAAAAAAAATTTTTTCTTTTTTTTTTGCTTAGAGATTCTATTGACATAGAAAGAATTTTTATTGATAATCGAACTGCAAATTATTATTCTTTTTTTTCTTTTCAAGAGAGAATGAATAAATATCCAAGTGTGCTTCTTTTTTTTTTTATGAATGTTGGTCACGAACAACCTTTCAATATAAAAAGAAATATCACCGTTATCAGACATTTAGAAGAAAAAAAAAGAAATTTTTTTTCTACATTTCTTTTCATCTTTTTTTTTTTTTTTTTATCGATGAATATTTGATTGAATGACGGTTTTTCGAGACTGACATGCATGCGACACGTTCTTTTACTTTGATCAAATATCAATTCCATTCAGGCAATAATATTATTGAGTATTGAATAAATCTTAAGTATTTGTAAGTCGCTTAATTTATTCATGAAAAACAAGGTTAATCGTGCAAATACTTGTACAAATAACGGTACATTAGTTAAAATGTTGATAATCTCAATGATCGATTTCTACACATTGGATTTTTTTGTTATCAAAATCCAATTTATTACTATTTTCTTATTTGATAATGTAAATATTTTTTTATTTTGCAGAACATTTTATATTTTGTTTTTATTGACAATCAAAATGTTAGATATAGTAAATAAATTTACAATATTAGATATCTCTATTTTTAACTGCCGAATAATTAGATACGAATGAGTTTTTATTACTTTTTACAAGTAGATGCTTATCAATAAAAAATGCTCGTATATTTTATTTTTGTCTATGAAAAGAATAGTACATTAATTTTATTAAAATGTTTCATTACAATTGACAACTTCAAGGCGAGATTCATCAAAACATGTCCATAATGTTTCCTTATCAAATAATTTTGTTTGAACAGTTCGTGAATAAATAAACCATGTATAAATATTAATAACGATAACAATAAAAAGAAACATTAAAAAAACTAAACGATTAATAATATGTACAGCATATAAACTTTCTTGACTTTTTGTTACTGATGGATTATGTGATTGACGAAGTTTTTTAGATACATGATTCTTTTTTCTATTTTCATGTCCATTTAATATTGTTAATTGATTATTAGATAATGTTCGTCGTATCCATATTTTTGGTGTAGTCATTGTTTCATTAGTACATTGAATATTATCTGTTGGTGAAGGAATTGATATATTGTCTGACATTGTAGTTGGTAAAGAAATTCGTTGAGAATATGAATTATTTGAATATTCATTTGAATTTGTTGTAAGCAATGGTTGTAATGCAATTGTAACTGGTGATGATGATGTTGTTGTTATTGTCGGAGTTTTTGATTGTTGTTTAGCAGTACGTACTGCTTTTCGATGCATACTTGTTGCACATACAATCCAACAAATATAATCAAGTGCTAACCAACGAAGCCAATAAGGTAAACGTTTTTTTTCACGTAATTTATTTGCTATAGCAAACCAAGTCATAGCTGATAATGAGAAGAACATGCAAATAGTTAAATAGAAACTTATTAAATGTACACTATCACTTTGAGATGGAACATCTTCTGATAAACGTAAACTAAATACAGAATAAGCTAACATAATACTAATACCTATAAAGAATAATTTAAAAAGAAAAACCAAATTTAATAAACTTATCAATTTATCAAAATTTACCAATTTGCATTTCTTGTGCAAAGGGAATCTATTGAAGGAAAAAAAAATATTTGAAATATATATATTTAGAACAAATAATAAAACTTACAAAAAATGATACAAGTGTTAAAGTTGTTAACATTAATGCAGGTACAACTGTATTATAAATAGCTTGTAAAGGTTTTCGTACAATTAATATTGTAAAATTAATTTCAAAAAATGTATCCGGTTCAACCCAATTTGGATATTGAACAGTTTTCATTGATTGTGCAACAGCTAATAATTTCCATTCATTATTTGGTGTATATTGTGGTAATTCAGGAGTTTTTTCCCAAAATCTATAATGTATTAATGAACTTGTATGACTCCATGAACCAAATATCATATCACATGTTTGTTCATCTAATAAAAAAAAAAAATAAATTGTATTAATCAAGAAATTATTATTGATTTTTTAACTGTAAAATATGGTTTGATTGCATGACAACTAATAGAAGATGTCAAGAAAAAAAAAAGAAAGACTAAGTACGTTTGGTAGTGAATATTTCTTTTTTGTCACGCTATCTATACAATAGAAAAATTGTGATCTAAACATTCTTTATGCTGAAAATAAATATAAGTACCGAAAGGAAAATGTTTAATAGTCATTCGACATCGAGTACGTAATTGTGCCAAAGGTAATGGCCAAAATATTGTTCCGTTATAACTTACAATTACATTTTGTGAATCTTGTGGAAGAAGAAAACCAGCATTATCAGCTGTATTATATAAAAATGTATCTGGATACCTAAATAAAATTTTAAAAAAAATTTTTTTTTTTTTTTGAAAAATCTATTATTGAAATTTTGTCTACCAAACAGATACTGCTGGTATTCGAATCCAAGTAATATTTTTAAATTCTAATGGATTCCAAATAAGTCGAAGATCTAGAAAATGAATTTTATTTAGAAGAATAAAAAATTAGATTTTTTTTTGTTTTTTAATATATCACCTGTCCATTTTTGATCAACAAAACAATTAGTAACAATAATTTGTTCTTTTTCAACCATTGATATAATTTGATTGAAAACAAAACGTATATCAACCATGACTGTTTGTGATGGACGAACATGTTTTAAATAATCTTTTTCTTTTAAAAGTCTACGTATTAAACGTGTTTCTTCATCCATTCTATTTAAATCTTCATTACCAATAATTAATAATGGTAATAAAATGTATAAGAAATAATAAAAATAGAATATTCGTTCATACAGCATTTCTTTTATTTATATTATCATTGATTAAAATAAAAAACAGAAGTTGCATAAAAATATATATATATATATATGTTAAGATGTCTTGTCTTCAAGGAAATGATTTTGTTATTTTGCTTGGTTCTTATAGTAATAGTTCGAAGCTATTACATGCAAGTGATGGATAGGCAATCATAATAATTTTATTAGAAGCGTAAGATGTAGATTTCCAATTTTCTGATAATTTATATATATGTGTGTTTTTATAGTAAACGACGATGATAAAGTTCTAGGCATAAAGAAAAGAGCAAATCCGTTTAATTGTTCTCAAGGATAGTCTAGAAGAAGATATATGCTCAACAGATTCAGTAACGAGTAAAACTAATTCCATATGTTTAAATAGATTATTCTCTTTTTTATAAAACAAAAAAAAGAACAGAAGATTTCTAAGTATTATCGATGACATTTTCTTAATTACTTCCATTTGTGATATCCCTATAGGCAGGCATAATCTTAAGAAATATATGAATAATCATGATCTTATGAGACAAAGAAAAAAAAATATCGATAATTACAAGAATTTAGTAATATTTAGGATAGGCTATGCTAATCTGTTTGCCGTTAAAACACTGGAGGCTAATGCTTTTATGTTAAACAAGTTTGTAGTAAAAATATTATTGTTATATTACCTTTTTTTTTTTTTTTGTTGTTTTAGTTCTCGTTGATGACGATCACTATTTTTATAAAGATGAAAGAAAAATAATAATAGAATGATCGTTTGAATATATAGATTCGTCGTTAACTATGCACTTATTATTGTTGTCAATGTAGCTTCTATTGTTATTAATATTCGAACCGGAGATCGGATAATATACGAGACACTATTATGAAATGAATTCGTTTTGATTGATGTCTTTATTTAGGTAATTTGGTGAAGAAGAGCAAAAACTATATATATATATATATATATTTGAAGGAACGAAGAAGGAAAAAGAAAATATTCTTGCCTGTCAACAAACTTCTTTTCCTTTCCTGAATGATTAAAGATTAAGCGAACAACACATACACACACACAAAAAAAAAAAAGAAACAAAAGAACAAGAAAGAAAGATTGGAAACAGGTTTAAGTCAATCACTACGATGATGTCAATTATAGTTTTTATTAAGATATAAAACATACAAGAAGTCCTCTATTAACTATAACATAACAGAAATAATGACAATCAACATTTAGCAAAGAAAATTTCTTCTCAGATATTTAAACATATTCGTTTTCAACATAAGAATATATTTGATATTTGCTAATTACATATTCATTCTACGTGTATGATAAGAAAAAAAAAACACGAGGGAAGATAATCATTATATCACAAAGACAACAATTACAGAGGAAAATTGAATGTTATTTAATTACATAGTTATTTTTCTTTTTACCAAGTCGTATCTAAATGTCCACGATAAAGAGGTTTTAATTTTGATTTTAAATCTTCCGATGATGATCTATATGCATCGATTAATACTGGAATATGACATGTTAAAACACGACCATACCATGCACCAGATGGATAAACAATAACATTTCCAGCAAATTTATGACCACCTTGAAAAAAAAAAAAAAGGAATACGAATTATTGTAATCATTAATGAATTTGTAGCTTATTTATTCTCTGTTGTAGAAAAATAATTGTCTTATCTGAGAATTTCATACTCCAAAAATTGAAAATATTTTTTAGCTTATTCATAAGAGTACTCTTAAAAATTACTTTCCGATGTTAACGCATAATTAAGTTCAATTTTGCCTAGGGCATATTATATATATATGTGTTATAGGCAAAATTAGAATTCATATAATCACGTACTTTACTAAAAGGAAAGAGAGAAAATTATATCCGTTAAAATCTAATTAGAAAAAAATGATGTCTAAGTCGGAATAAATCACTAATTGTAAAGGCATGTTCATTTTAAAATTACAGGAGGTTTTTGTTCGATAAAATATCATTAAAAACAAGGTCATCATACAAATATGAGCAAATTGTTTGGTGAATGTTGAGTTTTCTATTGAGATTTTAATTGTTTTAATTCTATAAAGTTATCTCTAGTCAAATTTTAATCTTCCCTAGTCAATGGCGACTATGTCCACAGAGGGCGTCGTCTTTGCCGAGCCTACGATCGAATGATATCCACTAGGGAAGTCTTAACGATATGAATAGAATCTGATAATATATAAGACTTGACCTAGAACATCTATTTATGTAAGAAGACGTATAAAAACATTTATTGTTGCTTTTAATCTTTGAAAATCAGATAATTAGAATGATAATAACTTACCCAGATGACTGACTTTTAACCAATGAACTTTATCAATAAGATCTGCTTCACGAACATATTTTTCTATTTCATCAACTATCATTGGTCCAATGACTCCTAAAAATATAAAAATATTTATATTAAAAAACATTAGGGATTTCACATAAAAATTATTTTTCTCATATTAAACATATTGATTTCATGACAATATGATTGATGTTTAATCAAGATATATATATATATATCTATGTACGTAGGAGAAAATATGTTTTGATCACCAAATTTATTATAAATGAACAGATCATATGATAAGGAAGAGAAAACAAAATGGTTTTTCCTTTCTCCTGAAATTTTCTATTGTGGATAGAACTAACATTTTTTAATCCTTCAATAGAATAGATTGCCTATGCAAAAGTGAAGTTCTGTTTGCGATGCTTTAAAGAGTAATATATATATATGTAAAAGACAAACGTCAAAAGTATGATTTAATCTAGAATTCATTTAATAGATACTATGTACAAAATTCAGCTCAATATCAAGACAGCAACTTCAGATGTTCTTTTACTAAAAATGTTTCAACTAAGTAGCTAATGAAAATCTTATCTTAAAATACATAAATTTTCAAACAGTTTTTATAAAATATTGATAGGCTATAATAATTACAACACTTTCGTAGAACACCATGGATGATGTTAAGTCAATTTTTTTTCCGCCCTCAATAGTAGAAGATGTAGATGAAGAGAAGAAAAACATCTACACCGTGATCTTTCAAAGAACATTATTTTTAAAATTATTGATATACACAGGTTTTCTGTGTCGCAAAACTACATTTATTTTCATTGATTAGAATTTTTTTTATAAATTAACTAACATAAGAAATAGCGATGAAGGAAAAAGTGCTCAAGACTGTTCTAAAAAAAAAAACTTATGAATCAAAGATTTTTCTGTGTAGCTATAGAAGACTTCCTCCGTTGGCCATTCGTAAGTAGACCCATACGAAAGTCATGTAGATAAAAACGGATGTGAATAGAAATACTAATGAGATCTTCTTTTCGTTTACACTCACCATCTGAACCATCATTTTTAAATCATGTGATAGTAGTTAATCTTCTGAAGAATTTTAATAAAAAAAACTCTACTATGTTATGTGTATTTTGAAGGGTTCGCTGATATTGTCTGCAAGAATAATAAATTTTAATATCGTTTTAGGACTAATAAGGTTCTTCGGATATCATTTCCTTAATAAAAATTTCAATTTTTATCGAATAAGATTTTTGGATATAAGTTTCTACAGTTGAATTCGCATGCAAGACTCTATGTTTAACATACCACATCGTTGATCACGTTGATAATGACAACAAACAAGTAACCAAAGTCCATGTAATCTTTCACATCTAATATTATCATCAAAAGAAGGTAAATTATTATTTTCTTTAAGTTGTTCTTCTATTGTTTTTGTTTTATCTTTAATTTTAATAACTGATTGATCATCAACAAATAATGTTTGTATAATTTGTTCAATCTGTTTAATATTAACATTAGTTATTTTAATTTGATCAGGAAAAACATACCAATCAGCTGTATGTGATGGATCATCTGTTGTTGTTGTTGTAACAACTGATGCTGATGATAATTTAATAGAATAACCAATACAATCTTTTTTTTCTTTTAAAACTCGAGATAATTCTGCAATATAATCACCTTGTAAATCATTTATATCTTTTGGCCATTGTGATGGTGGAATTGATTGACCAATACATAAATGACGACGATGTTTTTCAACTGAACCAATCATATTACCTTGATCAATTTCTTTTGCAATTTCAGATGGATAACAAGCATGTTTTGAACATGGTATTTCACATCCAGAACATGGATCAAATGATGTTGTTTCTTAGAAAAAAAAAACAAAACAAAAAAAGTATAAACAAAATTTATTCGTAATTTTAATGCATACCAGTTGTTGAACTCATTCTAAGATTTCCTTATGAAATGAACAAGAATTAAATCTGAAATTATTAATGTAAATCCAATATTAATTTTTTTTTGTAATCATTCTGAGCATCAAAAATCAAATGTAACTTCTAGAACCTACAAAATACCGTGTTTAGATTTCGAAAACTGATTCCCATAGTCCATTTATAGAATCTTCATATACATTACATCTGATTGAGAATTCTATTAGCTATTTAAGTTTGATACTTAGAATTATAGAAAAAAGTTTAAAAAAAAATAAAACTCTTGTTTTCATCTATTTTATTTTTCAATGAAATCTAATCTTGAAAAACTAATTGAATTGTTCGATATCGATCATCAAATTTAATTCATAGTCATATATGAATATTTTATTCAATATATATCTGAAATTTATCAATAGATAAATAGTTTTTCAAAAACAAAAAAACACAAAAAATTTATTTTTTTTGTTTTAATTTTTTCTTTTGTTCTTGACTAGAAAATATTTCTAAAGCTTTTTGATAATCATTTAACATAAATGAAAAATTTTCTTTTCTTATATTCATTGGTTTAAGTTTATTTCGTCGATAAGTTTTTATTGTTGTACGAAACATTATTAAACGTTCTTTTTCAACCATTGTTATTGATCGACCAAGTTTACCAGCACGTGCTGTACGACCAATACGATGTGTATATGTACGAATATTTTTTGGTAAATCATAAAGTATAACACAATCAATATTTGGAATATCAATACCACGTCTATAATATAAACAAAGAAATTCTACATTCATATATTGATCAAAAAAAGTCTGTCATTAATTTTGAGAATATTAAGAAAATGTCAGTCAACCGGCGGTAGTTTGATACTTAAATAGTCGACTATCTTCTGACCACTATTCTACTATGGTATATTAGTAGTAGTAAGAATTGACAATGAGTCATCGATACAAAGTCCATTGAGACATTGACATCAACTCTATCAAAATATATCCTTTTTGTAGCGATGTATTTCAACGAACACTATACTAAGTCGGTGGTCAGTAAGGTGAAATTTCATTTCTTTAGGCGGTAGTACGAACAAACGTGTAATATGGATTATCAAATATTATTGTAGAAATAATGTATTGTCAGTCAAAAGACATTGCCGTACGTTTGACAAATTTCAGAAATAATCGAGCTGCTCATGTATACTTGATCAATTGTTATCAAGAATTATCGCAAGAACATCAGATGGAAATAATTGTTCTGTGAAAATTAATATTCAAGATTGGATACAATGTCGAAAAAAATGCAGAGAGAAAGAAATGGTCTTCGCTATAGCTGATAAAGTTAAGGCGATATGCTTTCTTTAAAAAATAGTAGATGTCACTCAGAACCATCTGTGTTTAAAAACAAAAGAAACCTTTCAATTATTTCTACCTTTAGAAAAAACAATTCAAAAGGCTTTATCAGATATTCATTATTTTTTTTTTCATTTATTATTCTCGACAGACTTTCTAGAATAAAAAAACTGAATTAAAGGGTTTCTGTTTGAAAATAAATGATAGATATATAAGACTTTATGTGAGATGATTGATTTCTCTATCGAATAGGTCATAAAAATTGTCGTATTATTATTTCATGACAAATACTATAGACTTTATTCTATACAGTTATGTTTGATTAAACTTACGCAAGAACATCTGAACAAACAAGAATTTGAATTTGTCCATGTTCAAACATATTTAAACGTGTTTGAATTTTTTTCGATGGTAATTTTCTTGATATATGACTAACTTTAATATTATCTGGTAAAAGTAATTTAAGTAAAGAACTTAAACGATCTACATCTTTTTTTGAATGAACAAATATCATAATACGTTCAGAATGTAATTGATTTTGAATAAGATAAGCAATAATTAATGGTTTATATGTTATTGAACAAATAATAAAATTTTCACGTAATGTTGATGGCATTATAATTGATGTTGATGATGAAAAAAGTACAGGACGAAATAGATTTAATTGTTGTAAAATTTCAGGATTATGTGTTAATGTTGCTGAAAAAAGTAATTTTTGATAGATTTTACGATTCGATGATGATTGACTAAGCATATATGGTTGAAAATCATTTTTTAAATGACTCAATAAACCAACAGCTTTATCAAGAATATTTAACCAATCTTGTTTAAATTCATCTATGATTCGATCAGCTTCATCAATAACAAGGTAACGAAGATGTATTAAAGAAAATCCTGATGTTCGACTAATATGTTCAACAAGACGACCAGGTGTACAAACAATAACATCAATAGATGACGTCCAACCTTTATTAAAAAAAAACAACAACAAATGAATGTTCTAAATAGTACAGTTTTTGATTTTTTTAAACATAGATAAAAATTTATATTCAAGATGAGTAGAAAGAAAAAGCGAAAGTTCTGTATTTCACTGATACTCAAATGAAGGATTTGAGTTTTATTGCCACATAGACTTATAGAAAATGAACTTCACATTTATAGCTTTATCGAATCTACGTTGAAACAAACTCTTTCTTACTTCCATTCAATTGTTGTTTAACTAAAATTTTTTGTTCATCTTCAAATGATTGTTGTCCAGCAAGTAAAGCTGTTTTCAATTGTAATTTATTTCCTATTTGATTAACAACATGATAAACTTGTTCAGCTAAATCTTGTACAGGTAAAAGAATAATAATACGAATAGCACGTATAACACGATGACGAATACATTGTAATAATGGTATAACATATGTTAAAGTTTTTCCACTACCTGTTGGTGATGATACACAAATATCAGCTAATGGTATTGGTGAATGTGATTGATTTTGTTGAATTAAATAAGGTATAACTTGTGATTGAACAGGAAATAAATATTGAATAGAAAGATTATTAATTAATATTGATCGAATATCTTCATCAAGATAATCAATTTGATTAATAGAAATTGTTGTTTCTGTTTGTAATTGTCTACTATCAAATCGTTTAGCTAATGATGACATCCATTCTGGTAAACGATATAAATCTTTTCTTTTCTTCGATGATAAATTTTCATCGAGAATATTTGGAAAAATTGTAAAATCTTCATCGTGTTTTTCTTCAATAGACATTTTTATTTTTATCTAGAAAATTGAAAAAAAAAAAGAAGTTTTTCAATTAAATAAATGTATTATAAAATATCAATCTAAGAAGTAATCATCAAAGATAAAGGAACAATATATTGTAAATTTCATAATTTTTCTTTATTTCAAAACAACTAAAGTACATCGAAATAGATTATTCTTTTTGAGTTATACTACTAAGGTTGAGCATAAAAAATATTTTATCAAATTCGGCCCAATATAATTTGATGATTAATCTAAAAAGATTTGAAAAAATCGTTTCCAATAGAAATTTAAAATAAAATGTCTTTTCGTAAGTAAAATGTACCAAAATGTACAAAGACGAATTTTTTTTTTCAAATAATGTATTAAAGAAAAAGATAATGTATTCTAAAATAAAATAGATTAAATTATATTTCCCATTTTCAATTTAGAAGAAATACATAATCATCTTGAGAACGAAGTAGTATTGTATTCAGCAAAATGTTCTGCATACATTTCGCTGTTATGAGCAAAATGTAAAACTCCGGTAGCCATTTCTAAATGCAACTTGTTCAATTGGATATTCGTATAAGTAATAGATGTCGCCGTTCTATTGTAGTATACTATACTTTTTGAATAACAACATTATCAATCTGATATGAAACATGATTACAAGATATAGATTTTATTTAATAACAAAAAGCAACATTTGAATGTTCATATTTATTAATTGAAAAATAAAGATTCTAATATTGATTAACTCAAACAATTTATAAAACAAATAGAAGTGATAGAATAACTAATTATATAATCTCAAACCCTAAGAGCATATGTTTGATATGATATTAGTAATATACTCTTTAAAAGAATCTTCGAGAAGTGCTAAATAAAGTGTGGAAAAAAGTTCTCGACATTTTTCCCATCGATATATCTTTGCAACCAGAAATGTTGACGGGTTAGCTCTTTTTGCTTCAACCCGCCCGATTCATGACCCGACCCGTAACTCGCGGGCCGGGTTGGACCTCTGACGAGTCATGGGTTAACGGGTTAGTATTTTCGAGATTTACAGATTTCTCGGGTCGGGTTATATTTTTATGTGAACCTGCGGGTTTAACCCGATTCAACCTGTTCATGAATTTTGCTTTTTCTGTTTAATTTTTCTTTCTACATAGATTTACGCACACATTCATTTCATTTCTAATTTTCACCGATGATTGGTTTTGTCTTTCCTACTAATTCTTACTTTAACATCAAAATTCTTTCTATCCTTTGTATTGACTATATCTTGATTCTAGTTGTTCATCTAATTGTTTTGAAGCATACACATACATAAATGCGCTTCTCTTTCGAAATTTGCTTGCACAAAATACTAAGTTCGATCGTTTCTTTTGCATCTTCACATTTTCCCTGTTCGCTTCATTTTTTCTTAATATTTTTCCCGTTCGTTTTGTCGTTTTGGTTTTTTCGAGCAGAGTGACGCAACAAAAGAATCTATCTTTTCGTACGTGTATCAGTTTTTATTATAGTTTGTAGTCAATATCTCAGTAAAACTTTTCTAACGAGTTCAGTTGCTGTCAAAAGACAGTTTCCTCAAGTTGTTCTTGTTTATTGTGCTCGCAAATCATGTACAAAATCAAGCTTATTGGAAGACTTGTTATTAGTTCGACTACTTTACAAAACGGGAATGAATAATATATAGTCTATCTAATTCTCAATTTTTATTACTTTCACTGGACTCTTTATCTGCCTGAGCTGAACTCCAAATTTTGTAATACTTATGGATGTACTCCGAAACAAAAGATAATATTTTAATGGTCAAAATATTTGTTTTAATAAAACGAATACAAAAAACGAATGTATCGATTTACTAAACTTGTGAATTTTTTATAAACACTATCGCAATTAAATTTGCATTAATCCACGGGTCAATCCGCGGGCAGCCCGTGACGGGTTGAAAATCGTCAATCTGTGGAGTAGCCCGCGGGCCGAAAAAAATATCGCTCGACCCGTCAAGCGGATCGGTTTCGACGTCCAACGGGTCAGATAAAAAAAAATCACTCACCAACATCTCTGTTTGCAACTACTTGAGCAATTTTAACAAATAAATAGTCATTTAAAGGGCTTTTCAAAGTGTACTTATTGTGTAAAAATAAAGTTTTTAGCTCAAGAAGTAAGAGAGTTAATAAAAGAAGTTTGTTACATGCATTTTTGCTTCTCTAAAAATAACGGATGGGGCAGATTAAGCGGCCGCATTTTGTATTTCAATTTTTTATCACTTAATATGTTGTATTAAAAAAACAAAATATATCGCAAGATGCAGCGTGAAAAACTCTACAATTTACAAAGAACAATTTAGTTGTTAAAATTGCTCAACTAATTGCAAAAATATATAGATAGGAAAATTGTCGCGAACCTTTTTTTCATATCCTGTTGGTACATAAGCTCTGTACATTTAGATCAATAGAATTCTATCGCCAACATAAAACTGCATTTTAAGGAAAGTAATTATATATTCTGATAGCGCTCGAAATTCTCTAGCATCCTGTGTATTTAAGTTTTGACTTACATTTATTTGCTGAAAAATATTTTGAGTACAGTGAAGACACTCTCATCCGCACTGATAATGTTCGAAATATTTCTCAGTAAATAAATACAAGTTCAGATCTGAATATAGAGGATGACAAAGCATTTCAAGGGCTCTCAGAATATATAATTATTTTTCTAAAGAAATGGATTACTGTATAGATAAATATTTTACAACCGCATAAGAAACGAACAAAAAATGGAGTTCGTGGGAATCTGAGGGTGAGGATGTCTTCACTGTACTCAAAATATTTTTCAGCAAATAAATGCAAGTCAAAACTTAAATGCACAGGATGATAGAGAATTTCGAGTGCTATCAGAATATATAATTACTTTCCTTAAGGCTTCCCCCCCCCCCCTCCAAAAACTCGTTTTTCGTCCAAAAAAAGATTTTTGAGAAAACTATATAGAGATGTCGCCTAAGGTCCCTACTTTAAATATTCGCTAAGAAAACTTTCAGTTTCGAAAGGTTTCAAAGAGAACTACTAAAAGTTTCTCAAATTCTCTATAGTAACATTCATAGGCGACATTAGATAAAAACCGAAAGAAATCATAGATGTTGCCGTCATCTGTTAGCTGCATGTGGCGCTAGATGTGTAGGCCTATGTATCTTGATTAGTTCTAGTGACTGATAAACGATATCGCCATATGTGTTGCTAATGTCCAACGATAGGTCGATAATATGTAGAAAAAAAGTTTTTGCGTTTTTCTCGAAATTGGTTTTTGGCAAAATTGAGAAACTCCGAACAACTTTTTTTTCATTATAGTTCGTCCTATCGAACTGCGTTTTTTTTTATTCGATAGATTGATGAATCCTCTTTCGGATGACGGAAATGGAATTTGCATTTGACCCTTACAGTCAATGTCCCTAATAACAACACTAAAAAAATTTTCTTCCTTGTTCGACTCGGTTCTCAGCTATTTTACACTCGACTGGAAATACTTTTATATATGCATAATCTATGGAGTCTCCTCTGTCAAATGGTATAACAGCGGCCTTTCTCTGAAATGTAATGGCGGAGAAATCAGCGGTCTACGATAACGAACTGCTACTGTTGTTATTAGGGACAAAATTTAGCTGGCTGTTGTAATTGGGGAAAGTGCCCTAATTACAACAGAAGTAGTTCATAATCGTAGACCGATGATTTCTTCTCCATTACATTTTGAAGAAAGACCATTAATACATCATTTGAAAGAGGAGACTCTGAAGATTATGCAAATATAAAAAATTTTGATTCGACTGTAAAATAGTCGAGAACCAAGTCAGACAAGAAAAAAATTTTTCTAGTGTTGTTATTAGGGACATTGACTGTATATGTCAAAGAGTTGATAAATTGAATATCAGATTCGCTCAACGTCATAATTATTTGGATTTCGAAAACTCAGAGAAACTTATATTTAATAAATAAACAATCAATTAAAACTAATAAAATAGATTGTTTGAGTATCTATCGTCATCGAAATAATAAAATCATAAACTGATAAATAATGAATAATAAGATTTTAATTTAAAACAATCAGTTGCGTTGAAAACTATCAGTGAAAGACTAAAATCAATTTGAATTACATAAATTCTTATTCTTGTTTTTGTATCATTTGTAGTACCTATTATGAACGATCCAAAGTGGGGTTAATGTTGTTATTTAATTTCATTGTATTATGGGTTCTAATTGTACATATCAAGGATGTAACAAGAATACAAAATTTAAAAGAAAAAGTAACAGATGAAAGATTTCCAGTGTTCTTGCTTTTTAATATTGGTGCAATGGTCGCAGGAGCTATTGGTTTTGGAAGACCTTATATACCGGTAGTCGTGTCTCTTTTTGGTCTTCTTTTTGTTGCATTTGGAGGTCGTCATTTTCCTGGATTAGCTGAATGAGTAGAAAAGCTCTTTATGATGTTATCAATGATGAGTCTCGTAGGTGAGTATTGTATATTGGTATTCTACATTGGATTAAAACAAACAAAAAACAAGAAATTAAAATATTATTTATTATGATTTTAATTTGTTCTATACTTTTTGCTATTTATTGTTATTATAGGTTTTAATCTTATTACTATCGTTATGTTTGTTCTTTTATCAATAGACGTTCATTAGGTTTAGCAAATCTAGTATCATATGGCTATTTGCAGTCAAACATTCAATGGTTCTGCTAGCAAAATTTATTTCTGAAGAAAATCTACTTTTTCTAAATAAAATTATTCTCGAGTCCTAGTTTCCAGATGCAATATCACCAATTATTTCAGTTCACATCGTTAGAAAATAAACACTAAGATTGTCCATTTTCACAATGTTTTATTATATTATTACAAAAAAAAAAACATTATTATTCAACAATTTCAAAAACAACCATACATATTAAATACAAAAATGATTGAATTAAATATACAAAGAAAAAGTATTTTATTAGTGGTTCTTTCTAAGATTAAACTCTATTATCAATCTTTTGAGATTCTTAATAGTTAATCATGATGTTATTATTACGGGAAGATCGTTTACGGTAACCGTCAAGACCTACTTCATAACAAACAAAACCAAATAATGAATAACCTGTACCACAAAGGATCGAAACTGTATAACCATAATAATAGTTGTATCGATAAATAATAAATAAAATACCGATGAAAGCTAACATAGAAACGATCCATAATACATAGACAAAAAAATATATGTGATCTCCACTTATCGAAAGAAATTCCCAAGTAAAATAAATCTGCAATACATATAAAATTAAGGGTAAAACACGACTAATCTTGAGCTGCTTATCAGTGAGGCAGTATTCTGTTGATTCAACAAAGCAGCGACAATCAGTATATGGTATATCATAATTGTGGTTCAATCGATGTCACATTTGGCATTCTCAACATGAAAATTGACTCCTGAGATCTGTCTAAAATGTTTAGATATTCAGTCTGCCAGAAAACGACGATTAATATAGCACCAGCATGAAAAACAGAATGTAATGCGTTATTATCATTGATATTGAAGTGTATTCGTATCATGGTATTCTGTTGTAAACAAATTTATATAACGAGCAACAAATTACGACGACATAATAACAAATCTGAAATGAATTATAAGAGTGAAAAAACATAATATAAAGTAACTATCACAGTAATGAAGAACAACGCTAGAGATTGTAATTGCAAAGAATTCATCGGTTTAGGAACATCATCATAGTACATATGTATGATAAAATTAGTTACCTTTATTTAGGTTTTCATATGGTCATAGCCGAAAACTACTAGTTTCGCATAAGACTAACTCCAGTGTGAATAGCATTTTAAGATGTTTCGAACAAAAGTTAAGGAGTTAGGATATCTACTATGAATTTCTTATAAAGGAGTCGATATGCATTCGATTCTTCAAGCTATATAGAAAAGCTGTTGTCTCAATATGATACTTGTTAAGATTAACGTCATCACACAAACTGAAATGAACTTATTTAAAATTCAAACAAAATAATAAAAATTTAAATAATTTTAATTGAATGTCATATTGATGTCGTATGGCACTTGCTAGTTACTAAATAATTTTATAGACGTATTTTTCCATCGAAATAAAAATGAAAACAAAGAACCAATCTATTTCGTTCCTTAAATTGACTGTTGATAAGTATTCGATGAGTTGAGCTTAAATTATCTTTGAAGTAAAACAGATCTAGTTTAGCTTAGAGATTACTTATTCTCATATCAGAGATGTCCATAACAGTAGGCAGATTTTTTTCAAAAACTATCGCGGCAGCGGCAAATTCTCAGCCGCGATGGACATCTCTGTCTCATATATATAAATACACATTAGTACACGCGAAAAAGAGGAGTAGATGACTTAGATAAAAAAGAAAAACAACAAAACAAAACAAAACAATGCAGAAATGACAGCTGTTTGATGAACGATATTGAACGCTGATGATTACAGACAAAGGATTTCGAGATTAGTCGATATGAATCTTTCATTTTTGTAGGTTAAAAAGATTTTATTTCACAGAAAAAACTCATTTATGATGTGCTATTTTCGTGGAAAATTTCATTTTATAAAAATCAGTTTCATCACAGAGTGCATTAATGGATAGAGAATTCAACATTCATTCAATGGTTCATTCACATGTGTCGGCAGACTAGATCAGATTGAAAACAAAACTATGGAAGAAGAGAATTTTCATTTTTTTTCTTTCCTTCATATATGAATTTATACATATACATATATCTGAAACACACTGATACTAAACGTCCTCTTTTTTATTACAGAGGTTAAGTGTATCATTTTTATCCAATGGCGAAAAAGTGTATGTTTGATTAATCTATTTCATAAACATCGTGTTCACTTAGTTAATTGTGAATTTTATATTTGTATCAATGTCAAACTTAAATGATAGTATGAAAGAAGAAGAAAAAGATGTTGTAATAGTCAGCAATGATCTGAGTGATTCTTCATTGTTATCTAATTCAAGTACGATTCCAGTAATTTTTCTTAGCATAACTGATTTTCTTTCTTTTTCTGACATATAATTCTATTCTAATTATTATAGTCGAATGAAGAATTACCTATTCCACGCTTACAGGATTCATCTTCAAGCTTAATGACAAGTCTCATTACTACAACGTCACAATTATCAATATCATCTGAAATCATTAGTCAATTACATAGTAAGAATTTTCATATATCAATGTCTATTTTCTTTCTTTATATGATTTAAAATGATGTGGAATAAATATTAATAAGAATATTTTTTTAATATCTCATAAAATTCTCATCATTTGAAAATGAATTTCTTTACTATTAGATAATTCATTTTGTTAATTTTCTGCAGTATCATACGTATATCTATATATATTTTATTATTAATGAACGCATATTCTACGATTTTTAAGATATACAATATAAATAATTAGGAGAAGATATTGAACTTTTTAAATAGTGTATATTTATTTTGACAATTTTCTTATTACATACATTATTTTTCTAAATAATATTATTTTTAATTTTAATTGTATTCAATGTGTTATTTGAAAATTTTCATATCAAAAATAGAATGTTCTAACTAAATTAAGTATTATTATTCAAAAACTTTATGTTATTAAAAAGAAATAGTTACTTCTATGATGTTCTATGAAAAACTTCTTTGAATTGTCTTTTATTCTTTCATATATTTAATATTCTCAAAGAACATGTAGATAGAATAGAGAAAAGGGAATTTTGAATAAGCTGTTAGCTGCTTTTGTTTTGTTCAGAAACATAAAAAGATGCTATAAAAAAATAATAGAAAAGACAATTGGGAAAATTTCTTTTCTTTTTATCTATAGAATATTAAAGAAAATTTAGTGGATTTATACAAAACGAATCAGCTTATAAAAATGTTCTTTTACAAAAAATCTAGTAATGACAGTTTTAGATATATATATCTTATGTTTGTATATTCGATAATAATAGAATGGATATTTTTGAGATTTTTCTCTACTTTATGGGTTCTGTCAACAAAACAAAATATGAACTTAAACATAGTGTATCAACTAATGATGTTTCTTAATGAATCTCAATGATAATATATGAGTTGATATTATCATATTCTAATATTTAATCATTCTAAATACTTCACATTCTAGTTCTTTATATGATAGAGGTATTAATTAAGTAACATAATAAACATAAAAAGGAATATTTTACAGAAAAAATAAATAAATAAAAATCTTAGGAATCAAGTATTAATATAGAAATTAGTATAAAACCTAATGATAATATCATAATAGTTTTTAGTTGCCTTATTCACATTTATAATACTTATTAATCTTTGAATAATAATCGTTTAAATTTAATAGAACAATTTATTTTAACAATAAAAGTCTTTAAATAATAAATTAAATTAAAAATAAAAATAATATTATTTTAAAAAGTAAAATAATATTGTAGTATTTATTTATATTGTCTATTTGAAAATCCTAAAATGTGTTCATTAATTAAAAAAAACAAAAACAAAAGAATATGATCTTTCAAAAAAAATTAAAAGAGAAATTTTTTTTAATAAAAAATTCCTCTCGAAATAATGAGAACTTAATGAAATATTAATTAAATATTAACATCATCATTTATTTTTCACTAATCAATATTTGACATTTATTTTTCATTCTTTTCATTTAGATGTAACATTGCCTTATCCATTGCAATTAGATAAAGAATATATGTATCGAATTGGATTAAATCCAAATGAATTTATAGATTATTGTCAATCTGAACTGATGAACTTTATGTTTAATGATCCAATGGATATTATTGAAAATTTTATTCAATATCGTTTGAGAAAAGGCTTAGATATTGGTATTAATCAAGAATGTTTTGATCATTTAAATAATGTTCGACAAATTTATTCTAATGATGAATCGTTCGAACATGATGTTTATAATTATATTGAGGTTCAAATCATGAAATTACTCAATTCTCCAAATTTTGATTCATCACCTGATAATCAATGGTCTCAAATACCTTGTCCTACTTTTAATTCATCAACATTAGAAGTTGTTTATTATGATTTGAACATTTATCCTAATCGATCTAATTTCAAAAAATGTATGCATAATAATTTAAATGTATTTGATTTATTGGCAAAATCTCAAATAGAAAAAGATGAAAATATTCGCTTATATCATGGTACAGATGTTGAATCTGTTAAAAAAATATGTCAATATGGAATAAATTTAAACGCATCTCATCGTCTTGGTTCCGATTTTGGACCAGGATTTTATGTGACAGACAATTTTGATGGTAAGTTTTTTGAATTTATTAAATATATATGATGGGTTCTTGCTAACTTTTTAGATGCTCTGCACAGAGCAATGAGCAAATCAGCACTAAATAAAACATGTGGTGGCGTTATTTGTTTTCAAATTCGAGATATTGAGTATCATCAGTTTAATGTACAAGAGCTAAATGAAACAGCAGAAGAATCTAGTAATCCTCTCGAATGGAGTAACTTTGTGAAATTATGTCGTCGTCGATTTGCAGAATATCCACATATGTTTCGACGAGATGCTTTTTGCGGTTCTGTTTGTAAGAATGCAGAAAAAGTTTATCGAACAGAAAATGAACGACCACAAGTAAAAATGCTTGAAAATAGAAAACCCAAACAGATATGTATCAAAAGTACAACTATGGCATCAAAACTTGAAGGTTCAATCTTTGGTTTTTATGTTATTGGTATATCATCATAATGATACTTTTCTTTTTTTTAT
>CAJNOL010001841.1:0-16728 GCA_905250125.1 Rotaria sordida
TAAAAGGATTTGAAGTATTTACAAGAAACGAAAGTTCAAAAGATATATAAAAATTCATTCTAGATAAAGTCAATTATAGGTGTCTTTACAGCGAGAATGATGAGTCTAATTTATATGGATGTTACGGGCTCTTGTTCATGTGGTTGGAGCAATTATTTGCTGATGACGGCGAAAACACCATAAGTTTTTCAATTTTTCTTCAAGACCAGACAATGAAAGAAGAATAGCAAATGGTAGAAGAATTGCGACAAAATACGTAAGTGGATCGAGATAGTATATTGTTATGCTTGCTCCAAATTCAGGCAAGCCTGACCAGTTGAGAAGAACGACAATAATGTATGGGAGTACAAAGGCAATATGAATGCTTATAAGGTAGACGAGTTGTATAGTCATTTTTCGAAACTGACGCCATTGTACGGCTTGTCGAACACGTTGTTTTTGTCGAATAACACGAAATAATAAAAAACCACCGAAGAAAGTAATCAGAAATATTGGGCAAACTTGATGAACTGCCCCCTCATACCAAGCTAATGCTGCCGAACCTACAGTCGTATAGCATGGACGTCCACAATAGCTACGCGTAGGAAGAGGAGTTTTGTCACATGGATAGAAGAAGATTACATAAATGTAAAATACACTTCCATAAATGATTATAGCTGCAATAGGCAAGTAATGAAACAGAAGTCGTCGACGCGAACTATTAACTAAATACGATGAAAAGATGAGAATGTGTCGTTCAACCGATGCCCATACCATGAGAAGAATACCTATATTGTAACCCGCATATTCAATATACTGCCAAATGAAACAGGTAATGATTGTTACTGGAGTAACGACTCCATGTTGGAAAAAGCTAATAGCCATCCCCAGATCATAGGTAACAATCAGAAAGTTAAGGATCATTAGGATGAATATGACATGATTGTGGAGTAATCGTCGCGCTGCTTGTGTTGCAACAAGATGATAAAAGACAAACAGATAGCAAGGAATTGACACTATTTGACCAGTAAGAAGTATGGACGATTTAATCATCCGTGACAAATAACTTTCGCCTGTCGTTGGGATAGTTCCAGATGTACTGTTATTGTATGTAGTAATATTTGATGACATGTGAATGAGAGAAAGATTTCAACTAAGTTTACATATAGACGAGTTTACTTTTAAATATCACTTTGTAAATAGACAATGCAATACGCAAATTACTCTTTGTTTTTATTTTTGATCGATGCTCAGATTAGACGTGTAGCAAAATGTCGAGAAAAAGTCGTAGATTTTACCTTTATAGTCTGAAATATAAATCAAATCGTTTATGACAATTAAAAAGCATGATTTTTTCTAGAAAAGTCATTATAATCATAATAATTATGTTAGAGTATAGTGACATCATATGAATACTTACACATGCCCTCGAAATATATTCTCTTGCTATATTGTCCTTCTAGTTCTTAACAACATTTTTTTCTAATATTTTTAGAATATGATGACGTCGAATAAGAGATCAACAGGTATTAATCTTCTAATAGTGTGAAGAAAAATGTGTCAACAGAAGAAGAGAATTGCGTAGGAAACATTTTTTCAGTTAGTATAGAAATGCTCGATCGTTTCTAGATATAAATACTAGTACAGGTTATAGTAACATACAGGATTTCCATGAAGGTTTTTGAGATCAGGATTTAGTTATTTTATATTAGAATAAAATTTTACTTTTTAAAAACTAGAGAGAAAGCTAATAAAAAGAGGTAGATAATGAGAGAAAAAAAGGTAATGACGCATTTTTATGACCTTCTATTTCCATCGTTTCTCGAAATGTTATTACTGTCATTGAATTGCTGTTGCTTTATCACTGCTGACTTTGTTACCTTTTCACTCTTAGAATTATGAATTGAATTGCAGTGACAAGTTTATTCTAAACTCAAGGAGATAAGCTTGTCAATCAACATAATTCTCAAAGCAACTTAAATTTGGTATCGCTAATTTGGTAGAGTAGAGAGAAAAACAAGCAGAAAAAAGAAAGTTCTATTAGAAGACAAAGATAGCTTAGTCACTAAATTTATCTGAACATGTGAAAGTCTCTTTCATACAAATTTGAATATTAATTTTCAAAATCTAAGAAAAAGTTTCGTTTATCCACTAGATTAAATTGAAATGAACTTAAAATTGTTTTTCCAACAAATAACTTACCACAAAGATGTGTATCTCTGATTTATATCAGGATGTCACTAATTCATGTACAAACGTTACGGATTAGATCTTGATATACATTTTATTTTTGATCGGGATAGAAAAAGTCAATTCTTCAGGTTATTAACAGTTTGACATGTTCAATATGTTGTCATCTCTCATGTATTTCGAAAAGTAATCGAATAGTTTTTCAGTAGAAGAGTCATGTCTCTGCGAAAAGCGTTTTGTTAAAAAAAAAGAGTGACTTTTATCATACTTATAGCTAAATTGCTGACGTTAGAAAGATGAAATACTCTCATCATATTACTATTTGTGATAGAGAATGAATAAAAGACAGCTTACAACCAATTGTCTTTTTTTTCTTCGCTTTTAATGGATGACACAAAGCTATCTTCTATTAAAATATTTACATTGAAGAGAAGTTTCTAGAAAAATGGATATGATAAAATGTTTTCATGCAGTTAAATTTAGCACAAGCAATTCTATCTGTAGCATTTTAGAAGATTAACATTGTTGGTTGCAAAAGATAACAATTGATTAAGCTCCATGTTAGGTGCGAATAAGAGAGATAATATTGAAAACAAAACTCAGTCAAACAAGAGTTAATATATTCATGGATCTGGAAAATTAAATTTAAGTTCAAACGAATTTAGCCAAGCAAGAGTAAATATATTGATATTAAATGTCTAATGTAATTAGTCTTGAAGATAAGATGCTTTGCAATACGAAGATTAGATCATGTATTCGTTGAAAAAAGAACGTGTTGTTTTATGAATTCGAGTTTACACGATCATTTTCACTGTTGATCTATCATTAGCCATGATATATATCAGAAATAGATCGATTTTCTTTCATGAAAATGATACAAGCAAAGATATCATTATTTTTGACATTATAATGAATATTTCAACCAATCTCAGGTAACGGCTTGCCAAGTCTTATCGTGAGAAGGGATAGAAAATCTTTTGTCTTACGGATTTCTGAACTGGATATGTCTTCTTTGACTTACAATCATCTCATCGTGTGGAAGTAGAATGAGAAAAAATTCTTCTTCTCTCTATATCTTTGTTGGAATAATTCATTCAATCTCAGTTTATGCATCTTCAATGGTAATGAATTCATTTTACACAAGAGACGAATAAATTAGTCAAGATTGTTTTCTATAAGTCAGTTTAGTTACAATGATGATCTGAAATGTTTGAAAAAGTAATTTTAGGATTTCGATGTTCTAAGAGAAAGAGAATAGTCGGTGATCATGACAGTGAAAGACTGTCTGTAGAGAATGAATAGTTTTCATACGACCCATGTCAATAACTATCAGTGTAATTCTAAATCAAGTTTTTTTTATTTATATTCTCGAATAAGAATATAAAATATTAGAAAACTAGATCAAAACGTAAGTTAAACGTTTTGCTTTGAGTATTTCAATTGTATGAAAAGCGATGAAAGAAGCGCCACACGTGGACAGGTATACAATTCATTTATTTATGACAAAATTTGTAAGAGTATTGCATACAATTTTTATAGTCAAACACAAAGATAGAATTCGCTTCATTTCTTTTCTTATCGACATAAGTATATAGGTGTGAGTGTGGGTATGGGTGGGTGTAGTTGTGGGGTGTGGATGGTGGTATCTCTTTTAGAAGACACACACCTACATTCTGTTGATGTATCACACTTCTTTTTTCTTGTGTCTCGAAATATTTATTCGTACATATTTATTTCTTCATAGATATTCTATCGGAGAAAAGAAATACGGCGACATTTTTCCATGTCTATTCAAGACGAGGACTTTTTCCGCTGCATTTGTCAATTGATCTTAATACGGCTAGTGGCGGAATGACATTTGACAAAAGTGAATTTTCTCGTTTACCTGATAATTTCAAGTCTATGTCTCAACTTACGTCCGAAAATTTGCAAGAAGTGGCTGATGCTCTATATCGCTCGCTCACCATCGGTAGAAATAGCATGATACCTGAGAGAAAGGATCCATCGGTCCAATTGATTGCTGCTAAATTCAAGCATGCAAGCATGCAAGAAAGTCAACTCGAACCAAGAGTAAATGAATTAGCACTGACAAAGGTCATCGACAATCTGGATCAATATTCACAGCTGAAAGCAATTAAATGCAATTTGTCATACACTCATTGTGGCTCAATGATAATGGTTGCAAAAGACGTGCGAACATTCTGTATTAAGAGACGAGATTGAAACATCGTTTATGTTAGTACTTCATCATATTATTCAAGAATAAAAAAAAGAATTTACTAGAGTATAAAATGTTAGATAGATGCGATTTCCTTTTTCTTCATTTTTTATGTAGAAGGATTATACTTTTATGAGCCTTTTTTCATCTCGTGAAATTATATGTTTGATGTTGACGTCACACAATCCGCAAGCATCAATGTTTTATCAGAAAAAATACCAGCCTTCTTTAATCAATCGAAAACAGATCGGCTTATCTCTGCGTGGAAAAAGACAAGTTCAATCTGCTGATCCCAACTTTTACTTTTAAGCAATCGACTATATTGTCGAAATAATTCACAGAATTAATGTTGTACTTAGGTTTAAAATAATTAAAGAAATGAAAAGTTTAATTTTGTCAACGTGTTTCATGTTTATTTATTAATATGTAAACATAAAATGATTCAGACGACCTCGAAAGCCAGATTGGTACAGTATTTGAGTAGTTATTGTAGAATATACAAGAATTTAATCAACCAACCTTTTCTTTTAGTACAATTTTTAACAATACACATATTAAGTTGTAAAAACTTACATAAAAGACATAAATATGATGGCAGAAACAAACCATCAAAATGGGAATAGACAGTTCAATAACCATTATTTCTTATTTAACCAAAACGGCGTATGAAACGACTTTAAACCAATTTTACCATCTGTCCAATCAGTGAAAGTAATCAAGCAGTGAAATTCTTTTGAAAAAAGGTAATTTTGAGAGTAGTAATTGCCATTGAATTGTATCAGAAAGCATGCGATCATCAATATGTATGCCTATTGACCAATATGGATCAGATGTGTCAGTAATAGTTCGACTGTGTGAAAGCTAGCATCAAAATCTTTCAAACGAAAATCAGTTGAATTTGTAGGGACAATAAAGGACTGTAGACTGCAAAAGCAAATTTATTTCGAATGTGCAGTGAAAATTAGGAAGCATTCAGAATGTACAATTAGTTAATTATCATCCTTGAATGACTCAATGTAATTCTGATGCATTTTAGACAACTAAAATAAGCAGTCATAACCGGTTTCGCACTTGCTTAAAGAACTCATCAGATGGCTTTACTCAATTCATCATCATCATGAGAGGACAACGAAACTGCACTCGACTCCTAGAATAGAGGAGATACAGTATTAAAATGTATGACTACAATAAAAATAAGCAGTCATGACTGATGAGACCCTTAAGCAAGGTCGAAACTGGTCATGACTGCTTATTCGTTAATTCTTCTCTATGGAAATTTCTTTGCTGAGGACTTAAGAGCGTTAGTGTTGACGAAAGCCTAGTTTTTCTTGTGATGATGCTCTATGCATCGGTAATTTACTCATTTAGATAGTTAGAGAATATTCATTGAACAAATATACGATAAATAAATATTTCTATTGAATACAAAATTGATCCAATATTATGAAAATCGGCTATACTGAAAGAAAAGATAACAATATAAATTTGAAAAATCAAATACTTGTGTTTATATGAATTCTGATTATTTGCAACTATGATGATGTTTCCCTTCTTTAAATAAATGTTTCATGGACTGTACTTGTCAAGTCATGCTGCTCCAATGATTCATATCGTTTGAGAAGCACTACCAATAAACCTCAATCAGTTGATTTAGTGTGATCGTATTCTATATTTCGTTATACAAAGTTCCTAAGAATTATTTTTCGTTGTTATCTTCATAAGTATTGAATTATGTAGTTTGCAAAACAAATAATTGAAATACGATAGCAAAACAAGCAATTCGAGCAATCATACACATTTAGTCAGCTAACACTTGACTCACAGTTTTCTCTGTGATAGAATTCCAAGTCTTTTGATATTGCAAAACTGTGCATATGCTGCAACAATGAATAACTTTGCAAAATACTTGTGAAGTGTATCCGTATAAATCAAAACTTCACAGTGACACTTATTATTTGAAAAAATAATAGTTGATTAAGCGTGATTAATAGTGAAGTAATACGAATAGTCATTTTCTAATATCAAAACATGGAAAAGTTTGTTCCTTTCACTATCACTGTAATTGATTGTTCAAGGACGATTTAATGTGTAGGTATATTAAAAAGTTTATTAACTAGCTCCTAACTTTTTACACATTTTTCTCCGATTATAATGATAAAATTTCAATGATAAAACGTCATACAATTACATGAACTCAACCAAATTAAATGGGTTAGAAAATCCAGTTCTGAGAAAAAAACGATGGTTGCTATGGTCTTTTGCTCATTGTCAAACACGCATCCTAAATTCACGCAGTGTTTCATAAATGGGTATGCTTTGTTCGATTAGCTGTTGTATATCTTCAGGCAGGACAAAGTCATCAGTACTGTCTTTCGCTTTCTGAATCTGATTGAAACCCGTGCTGTACTGGGCCTGTTCATGCGATATTGGCCATTTATCGAACGCCCTAATCCGTTCCGATTGCCACTCAATCATGCTCGGTTCAAATCGATCATCAATAGCTGATTCGCAGTACATTCTCATGATCACTCTGGGTTCTTTGAGAAGTTCGTCTGCTTCGATCAAAGGTGGCCGAACGCCGGTAAGCTCGGTGAGGAATTCGAACAAGGCTTGCAACTCTGGGTATCCTATGTCGTCGTTGATAAATTCCTTGTTGCTTGTAACATACTCACGATACAAAGCGGGTACCGCCTTTTCTGGAGTACGAAGAATAAACGTATGTTTGCAGCGCTTGAGAAAGTCAATCGGAAGCACAGTTGGATTTTCTCGATGTGACTTGTAGTCAGGTCGAACAACGTGGCGCGCCATATCTTTGATAAAGACGCTTTTCTTTTCCTTGTTCGCAGCGGCCTTGAGAATTTCCTCGATGATCTGTGAGTAGGTTGTATCGATATACTCTGCATGTGCACTCAGATCATTGTCGTAGTAGCTGTAAATACGCTCGGGACCAAAGTAGCAAGGCTCGCCGAAGGGTTCATGAAAAGTAATATAGTCTTCCCTCTGTATAAAAGTTCGTTCAAACGCAGTCGAGATTGAATGGACATGTGACCAAAGAAAGACAATTTTTGTTGTTTCCATTGGCATAGATTATAAGACAGCAAAATAAGAATGACATGTTAACACAGTGAAAGCATGATAAAAGATAAATTGCAGAGCTGAAAAAAACACGACTCCCGTGGACTTATCTTTCGTATCATTCATTTTTGTTCGACAAACAAAGAAATGGTAACTCGCTATTGCATTTATTTTATATGAGTTTGGAGAAAATAGATGTATAAGACCAACTGGACATCAAAGGATTGAATACAGGTTCTAGTCAAGTTCGAATGAAAACAAACTGAGAATCCTATTGTTGATCTTTTTCTTCTCTCTCATAGAACTACAATGACTATCGACAAGTAAAAGCAAACTCTCGATAGAGCTAGTAAAAAGAAAGAACAATTGTTGCTGAAGATCCATCTACTCTTCGAATCGAACAACATTAATGTGTCTCCAATGAAAATAGGCCGAATAATCTGGAAAAGATTCTCCAACCTCGCCGAGACTGACCTCGACAGCAGCAATACTCGATAAAAGAGTTCATCTCGAAAATAAGAATAAGCAGCCATGACTTATGAGTCTCTTAAGCAAGGACGAAGCCGATCATGGCTGCTTATTCTTAGGATAGCAACGATTAAGGATGAAAAATTAGCAGATAAAATTGATGCTGGTGATAAGAAGAAAATTAATGATACTATTGAAGAAACATTGAAATGGTTGGAATTAAATCAAGTAAGAAAATTTTTTGTTTTTTTTTAATTTTATGTAATTAACGCCTTTGTTTTTTTTTATAGCGTCGTGCCGAAACAGAAGAATTTGAACATAAATTGAAAGAAATCGAAAGAATATGTTCACCATTAATGATTAAACTTTATGGTGGTGCCGGTGGACCACACTTAGGCGCTGGTGGTAACAGTGCTGAATCAACTATTGAAGTCATTGTATTAAAAAAAAAATCATTTTTATATTTAATTATATTTGTACTGTTTTTATTTTACAAAGTTGATTAAAAGTCAAATTCTTTTGTTTTCTGTTTCTTTGTTTTTCTTTTTATTGTCAACATCATTGTATGTAAAAAAACAAAAAGAATGATGTACAAAAAAATGAAATTCTCATTAGAAATAAAATAAAAGTCAGGGAATGTCGATTGAGATTTCGACATAAAAAAAGAATATAATATTGTGTCTGTTTTTTGAGGTTAAGTGAAGGCAACACCGAAGTAATTGTGATCGGGACTATTGAAACATTCATATGAACAAAGGAGTACACGTTGAGGAATGATTGCTGTTGTTTGATTTGTATTATTTTTCATTCCTTTAAATGTTCATTGTACATCAATAAATTCAATACATTCTAAACATGTATTTCAAAACTAATTACGACAAAATTGACATTCAGTACATTGCATTAAAATGTCTTTAGTTGTGTTATAATGTTGTATACGTTCACGTAATATTGATTGAAAATCTAATATTGGATTACGTAATTCATTCATAGAAGGGTGTAGGTGTGGCTCTTCCCTTCACTGGCACTCACACCCACCCTTCGATACCTCTAAGGGGTTTTGTACGAAACCCTTCCGTCTGCAAAAAACCCAAAGAGCTTTCATACAGAACCTGCTTCTTTACGAAATCTTAAAAAGGTATTGTGGAGATGTTCGATTCCTGATAGTGTACAAAAAAGTTCCACGAAACCTTGAAGGTTTTGTTTGGCGGCATTTTTTTTCAGTGTGTATTACTGCTACCTTCTTCTATGTGTGCGCAATGTCTTATAACCAGTTTTGTTTTTGTTTCATTACTTAGTAATGTATAAAATTCATGAACGAAGCCAGATATTTTTATTCAATTGGTAAGAATAAATAATGCAAGCATTTTTGGTTCGTCTCATTTGAGAAACTGCTTGTAATGGTGAAAGATCAAGTACATACTCATACAATTAAAGCTGACCGTCGTTCAGTAGCAACTGATAGACCTCCAATCCGACAAAGTACACCAGGTAATCTACTACCATATCGACCTCGTATAAGGAAACTATCGCGTCATCTATCGCTCGACAACCAAGTGAGAGACTCTTAGTATTTTCTGTCGTTATATATATATTGCTATAGAGCCATTATTTATCGAAAACATCTGCACCATGCAGGATTGTTATCCATGCAGCTATTCGATCTTCAAGAAGCAGTCGATCTTATGGCAACAATAATACGGTCCATCGGAACTATAAATTGAATTCGGTCAGTGAGATACTTGGGTTTTTAAAATTGTTTCTATTTGCATTTGTCTAAACAGATCTCACCTGATCTCATCTCTTCTCATCATCACAATACATCAGAACAAAACAGTACAAAGACTACTGACAGTTTTACTAAAATTCTTACGTACGATCGATCACTATCGCAAGTAAGATTATGAAAAACTGAGATCATAGTTTGACATTTTGCGATGTATGATGGAAAAATCTTCGAATGCCATCAGAGATCATTCCATCATATTTGAGTGAGGTTAGAGTTTAGTACCATTATCGAATATTTTTTTAAAAATATCCTCCACTATTTTCTGAATGAGTCTCGAACATTGATAGCTATCGAGTTTGGATTTTCGGCATTCGCTAGAGCAGTCTAGGAGACGTTAAACTATATAGTTTACATTTTGTCGCTCTATCTCGTCCCGTCCCAGGATGGGACGCGTGACATTCTGCGTCCTGCGGAGCTCTGTTTCGCACTGTTTTTCGAAGTTCTTGCTTCAAAATTTTGACTTTTAAAAACGAATTCTGCAGATTTTCAGATTTTCCGGAAGTAGCGTAGTCTTTTTTTGCTATTCTAATCATAGAAGACAAGCTTTAAGTGTTTGTCGTCATTAGTAGAATATGTATGAGACTTTTGATATAATCCAGTCCTACTGAATTTTGATGTTAAAATAAAAACACGGGCCATCGTGATAATCATTCTATAAGATGTGAAAGTTATTCCCTTTAGTACTTACATGTATTATATGGGTAATTTCATAGATAGTCAACAATAAAAATACAAAGGTTTGCGAAATTTTTTCCTTAAATAAAATTCACTTTCTATTTCTTTAGGATAAATTACACGATTTTATTTTGTTCCTCACGCTCTATTTATTTACCCGTTCACTATTGCCGAGAAGTTCGAACCGATAAAAGACCAGAATGATATCTTTAGAAAAGAATAAATTTCACAAAATGTTTACCGTGACATATATTCGACAAATACCTTTTTTCCAACAATCGGCCTATGGGCCGAGCTGAGGTAGTTTTAGTCAAGCCCATACGAAGCCCTTATCTAGTTCATCTGAAGTAGCTCATGATAAGATGAATGTGCATCTATTTGGTTGAAGATAAACATCATGATTGCTTTTTATAGACTATCATCAATGATCGTTGGACTCGAAATAAAAACCATATCGATACAAAAGTAAGACTTTATATTTTCTTCGTAATATCTCATCTCTCATGTGGAGACAGATCACAAATGCATGGCCGAATCGAAAATATCCTCTGAATGAATATCATAAAAATTCAAAAAAGAGGCAAGAAAGAAAGTGAGTATTTTGTCATGTTTTAATTGATTGTATATCTTTCAATTTTTACGCAGATACTTTCGTTTCTGTTGGGGTTTGTGCTCACCCTTATGTGTATTTGCCTCAATATGTGCTGCTCTTCTTATTGGTATAGTCATCGCAATAGTGCTTGTCGCCATTCTGATCAAACCCGTAGCAACGGCAACATCAGCAACAGCAACAGCAACAACAACAACAGCAACAACAACATCAGCAACAACAATATCAACAACAACAGCGACAACAACAACAATGACTACTACTGCTACTACTACGGTACGAGTTATCTATTGCATGCTTTATTTCTCAATATTGTCTCTCAATAGACTGCGCCTAGGCCGTGTGGCGCTGCTCCATCGACCAATGGGAACAGTTGGTCCGCTACCGTAACGATAGCGTTGAACTGCTCTACTACTTTGACCAATCTTACTATCATTATCACTGTGCAAAAGACCGTTGGTACGACAGGCAGTGCATTATGGAACAACTTTCCGGGCGTTTTGAGTCAATCTTATGTAAATACTGCCACACAGGCAATCTACACATGGATCATTATGAGTGGACAAACGATCCCACCAAGTAGTTCTTACACGACCACGGCTCAGTTTTCTTTAACTGGAACAGCACATCCGACAAGTAATGATACTTATATAGTAACAACGACGATAAGTGGCGGTCAAACAAATATACTATCAGGATATTTTTGAGCGAAACTTGAACATTATCTCCTCTCGTTTGAATGCGAAGCATCTTAACATTTTCATTGTATAACAAATCGAATGACAATTCACGTATAATAAGCAACAATGTGTCATGACATTTATATATGTTTAAATAAAGCTCATCGAGTTCTATAAAATCGTATATGTAAAAAAAAAGTTTCACACACTATTTTTGTGCTAAAACATTGGAAATATACATTCCCTATTTAGAATTGTTTTCAGAATTCAATACTCTCTTTCAAATATTACATTATGCTTATTCTGCTATTATTGTTCCGATAATCAGATCTCTATTTTTCTTGACATATTTGAAGATTGTATATTAATATAAAAATATAGGGTGATGCATAAATAATTTTATGATAAAAAATTTGTATATCTTTACTCTGCTTTAATCAATCAGGCTATTTTGTGCTCAGTGATAGGAAGGACTCTTCAACGTTTTTATTCATAGAAAAATCATTGATAGATATCGAGGCTCGAAACGAGCCGCCCGGTCCGACACTTTTATTGATCGTTTAACTTTTTACTAAACTGTATACTCATTTTAAGCCAATGAATTTGAAGTACATCAAAATTAAGATCCGTTTTATCATGCGACATGTCATGTTTTCGATATAAAATTCATGAAATTTATTTTTATTTTTGAAGTCCCTGGGACATGTGATTAATATAATAAACCAGAGCAATTGCTTAAACCAGACATATCTCTCGTCTGCATACAATGTTCTATATTGCAAAAATGGCATTAACTAACAAGTGAAAGTGATTGGCAGAAAAAATGTGTCGAAAATAAAGTGCCATCAAGAGTAGGAGCTTTAAATAACATTTTATCTAATCCTCCAACTTTGATTAAGGAGTAAATTCATAAAAAGCATATCATTATCTAGAAAAAATAGAATTCTATGGTTTTTGTGCCAGTTTTCTATGCGAAACTGTTTGTCGATTTTGATCATATAGTGACCTAGAGCGCAGCAGAAAATAGTCTATGAAGAGATCGAGAAAAATACTAATGTCTAAAGTTAGGAGGTACATCTTCAAATTTTAGATAACAATAAATTTTTACTTCTTGTTCACAAAACTTTTTAGACCGTAAGCTAGTTCACTGTATGGTCAAAATCGAAGAAAACTACTTCCACTCAGAAATACAGTGAACTTTCCACGGTTGTAACCCAATTAATAAATTGTACCATAGGAAATCGTGTTATGTAGAATGAGCGCTATAGAGTTCTTAAACCCTACAATATAAATTGTTTTTTCTTATTCAAAAAGCAATCCAACTTATTGCATATCGATTTTATTTTTATTTCAAGAATTTTGACTATTCAAACTCAAAATAATATCGGGTATTTGCTCTCAAGTACATTGGCAATTATCGTAGTGATTCTAAAAATTTTATTGAAAAAAAAATTTGTGTAAAAGAAATTTCGGTCGGGTCACGAAAAAGTGGTCTGTTTCGAGCCCTGACACCGCTGTTTAAGCTGATACGCCTTTGACAGCACCAACAACGATCAGTGCACCATCGACAGTTCGTACATTGTCGATCACATCAGGTAATCAATCAGGTTGATACCAAACTCATTACGATACAGGTTCAAATCGTGTATAATTGATATTTCCATTTTTTTCTCGATTTCACATTCAATTTACTCAACATGGGATTAACGAGTTCGAAAAATAACCAATCACATAATATAAGTGTCATCTGTCAAGAACGAGAAAAGATGTATGCATGAGTGCGCGCGTGCGCCGACCGGTTACCAAGCATGAAGACAATTTTACATTGAAAAGGGAAAGAATTGACGCTTTTCCTCTACTCATATCTGTAAAAGTTGAACTGATTCCAGTTGAAGCGAACAACTTCAATTGAATTCAATTTTCTAGTGTTAACTGACTGATACGATAATACTTGCAAATAACAGACAAAGAATGAAAAAGATTTTAAAACATATGCTTGTTTAACTTAGCTCCATTTCTGGAGAACGAAGAAGCTATATTAATTTTGAAAACTATTGCTAAAATAAGAAAGAGGTGAGTCAAATACTTACAAAAGCTCGAAAAAAAATTTATTTTATCTGAATGATTGAACAATCAATAGTATTACTTAGTTTTTTCGTTGCATAACATTTCCGTAATGAATCATTTAGTCGACGACTTCGATCGATTATAATAGTATTGATAAGGTAAATCTTCATCTTATTGATTTGTCGACACTGAATAATTGTTTTGTGACATTTAGTAGGTAAATATCAAAAATCCAACTGCCCTTTGAGAATATGTCTTGCTCTTATTTTTATTGCTGTAGGATGCCTTTTTGTATCGTAGCATGTAGTATATTCGTCAAACTAAAAAAAAAAAGGTCGTATGGAAAAATGTCGAAAATAAAAATATCAAAAGCGGTAAATGTATGCCAAGGTACGAGTGTAAAAGTGAGGGTGAAGATGAAAGAGATCTCTCCTTCGATCTACATTCATTTTTATCTATTCTAGCTTTTGATATTTGTATAATTTCTATGTTTGACATTTTTCCTTTCGATCTATTCCCGTCCATTCAAAAACAATTCCATTCAGAATTATTACTTGTAATTATCGAGATAGGATCCCATCATCTTTGATATAGAACAACAGTAAAATCGCAGACAAAATTTTTCATTAATTTTAAGAATGTCAATATTATTCAAGTTCTTATTATTCACAATTATATTGAAATATTCTATTCATTGTTATCCATCAACGTATTGTATTCGTTTTGATACGAATATTGAAGATCAGAATAAACCAATAATTATAAATGTAACTCAAAGTTGGTCACCATTGGGAGCAAATCATTTATATGATATAATTCATTCGAGTTTTTATTCTGTACCTGCAGCTTTTTTCCGTGTTGTTCCAAAATTTGTTGTTCAATTTGGAATTAGTGGTGATCCTACACAAAATGTTCTATGGAACAAAACTATCCTTGATGGTAAATAAATTATCATTATTCCTATTCTGTCATTTATTGTTTACATATAGATCCGGTGAAGATGTCAAATCTAATGGGTACTGTTTCTTATGCAACAGATGGTCCTAACACTCGTACAACTCAATTGTTTATTAATTATGATAATAATTCACGTTTGGATGCTTTAGGTTTTTCACCTTTAGGTAATTGAATACAAACTAAACAGAATTTTCTATTAAAAATTACCTTTTCAACGCATAAACGAATGTGAATAAGATATTGAATTGCAGGTATTGTAACAACTGGTTTCGACATTGTCAATGCTATATTTAATCCAACACCAGGTAAAATTTTCGATAAAAGTAGAGAAAGTGCGGAGTGAAACTGAACAAGAATGACTCATATTTTATCAGTACAAATAATTCTTTGTACTTCATTTCTCCTGAACACTTCTTTTGAATCCGACACTGTAATGAACATCTATGAGATATTATTGTTATGTTAGAATAATATATGATTTGAATGATGTAAGTACGAAACAAAAATTCAAATTAATCGATCATTTAAGTTAATTGTGAGTCTTTTGCGGTCATATGTTGCCATTTGGCAAGATTGAATCAATGTTTCGTGAAGGATGAATTTGTAGCTACACTACATCTATAATTATTTACCAATACAGTCATAAGAAAAGAAATCCTTGACTAAGTCTACGTGCATTGTTTCAAAGACGACAACTAGTAATTGATTGATTTTTCTTTGTAAAGTCTTTGTATGGAATGTATTTCAATGGATAATGTTGAATTTATTTTTAGGTAATAGCGATGGTGTTGATCAGGATCAATATTCCACAAAAGGAAATAGATGGATTATTGCACAGTATCCAAAAATAAATTTTATTGTAAAGGCTACTATCATTTCAAATTGTCCAATTAACAATACTTTTAATTTTTTTATTGAAACGTATTTTTCCGTCATAAGAAGAATGATTCTTTTTTATTTCATATATGAACATATCTGTATCCTTGAGTAAAAAATAAATTCTCAATGATTAATTGATGCACGAGTGATGGAGATAATTTGAATAATTTTCTCACAAGTTTGCATTCTTTCTTTTGAAATGAAATAAACAAGAGATCTGTATTGATCAGCCACGTTCTCGATTGTTTTTTTTTATCCAAGAATGCATGAAACAACTACTGTCTCTTTCGATTGTCAGTCATGATATCGACATTTTTTCGCCAATTCCAGAACCTATAAAATAAATCTCATACATGTTCATCAACCATGTATATGAATAGAATCACATCAAGTTTATTGTTCTTGATTAAATTACCTACAATTCGTTGAAAGATATTATCTTCCTATCAGGATGTTGTGTCTTTCAATGTATATTCATGAAGTAGAATTATCAATATTACTTTTTGACTCATGTAAATAAATATTTCTCAATCAGTAAAAGGCTTAGCGAAAGTAATCATGTACACTTTACATTCAAAAATCTCTAGTGAGAACATAGGATTCAATTCTCTTCACATCCATGATAGATGTCGAATTGAAGGATGGTTCGTATCCACAATATTGACATAATATTGATTTTAAATTATTGAATATTTCCTTGAGTTCTATATCAAGATTATAAATCTTAACATCAATAAAGCGTTTGCTTATAGATTGAAACTGTTGCTTCAATCGACTGTAATTTTCTTTTATATAGAAAACCACTAACAATTAAAACCGGGGTGTGGGGTGTGGGTGTGGGTATAAGATTCTATTCACGTACACTCACCCCCACACCCACAGCTGAAAAATCAGATTAAAATTAATTTTTTTCGAAATAATTACAAAAAATTGATCAAATAGGCCACTTTATGATTAAATTTAACGAAATAATCAATTAAAATATTTTTTTCAGGAAAAAAATCTGAATAATTGATTAAAAATCTAATCGATTATCATTGATAAGAAGATTAAGCCTTTCAATCCCAAATTATTTCTGCTGAATTCAATTCAAATAGACTGTTAGATTAGTTTATTTTAGCCACAAACACAAGATATAAAT